>JAOWAY010072219.1:0-18185 GCA_028565895.1 Goniobranchus geometricus
AAAAGCAGCATTTTTTTTTTGTTTTTTTTTGTTTGTTACCATAATTTTTGCAATTTAGGAATTTTCATTCCAAGATTAACAATGTGAAAATATGCAATTTTCCAAAGTGGCCAGACATTCCCTTTTCACCATTATGCCACACAATTTTAAAAAAGAATAGACATGTAGGCCTATTTTATAATTTAAAGGGAGGTTTAGTCTTATTCCTATATTTTATTTTGATTTTATTCAATGCTTACAATATAAAAATGAGAATCTCTATTATAATAAAGAAATGTTTATTTTTTACTTTTGGTCATCTTTTTTTATTTCCTCGATGTGTATTCTTTAACAAATCCAAAATGTCTCTTCAATGTCCACTTCATGAATTAAATTTCTTACTCATTCAATTACAGTTGACATCCAATAAGTTGATTTCCTTTGGACAAAGCTCAAAAATTGACCTATCTGAAAAAGATTGAGTTAGGTGAGAGATGAGTTAACTGCATATATGAACACGTTTGGGTTCGTATGGGTCAATTGTATTGATTTATGATTTCCAAACAAATTTTGTTTAGTTTGTGGAGGTGATTTTGGCATGGGGTGTTAATTCAATTTTGTGGGGAGATTTATTGTTGTTGACAATACAAAATCAGAATACTTTGTCTGACAGTCATCTCAAGTCACCTAGGATTTTATATCCCTCACCCAGCGCTTATGAAGCCTGTCTTTCTCCACCCTGTACCTCATGATATTAAGAGATTATCTGTAGTGCATTATCAATAGAAGCTGGTGAAGGCCTTGCTCTAATTTTAATGTCATTGCTGATCTAGTCACATAAAAAGATGTAAAGTCTCACCTATGACTGATCAACTGTTATATCTAACACAAGGGTGTAATGCAATGCAATGTGATATCCAAAAATGCCTTTGTGAAACGCTTCCATTGCATAGCCATTGGTTTTTGGGTGAGTCAATTTCGGACCGAAACGTCTCAGATTTTTCAAAATCAAATGGTGGATTTTATTATTTTTCTTTAAACATAAGCATGGCTTGGGATGGGACCAAGGAAAAATGATTAAAAACTAAAAATGAAAATCCAACTCAGGGTGATGACGACTATTATTATTTTGGTATGCTATTATTAATAAAATTAAGAAGGAAGAATGTATTATTACTCAGTGACTATTACCCATTTGCGTGCACAGCATGGCTTTAAAAATTACTGTACCGGTTATTCATCTGGATGAACCTGTCCAGTGCATTGTCAATGAAGGAAAGTACGGTAGATAATCCAATATAATCCTGGCTAATTGTTGAAATGCATGGTTTGGATCTTGATGGTTAAGAAGTTTTTATTTTTAGGGATGATAATTTGTCTGTCTTTAAATCATCTTTCTAGTCAGGTCCCAGTGCCTTTTTAATTATTATTGAATTATGCTTGTGATATACATGTATCTTAACCCTGTCAGACTGCATTGCTGAGTTTTAGGGAATTCCCATTCAGCTCACTATTACGGATTCCCTTATTTTAGGGAATCATTCTGATCAGTGAAAGAATGATGTTTTATGCTGAAAAAAGGCAACCAATCAACAGCTTACTTGGAATTTAGTACCATTTATACAAATGGTAGCCTCCATGATTTAAACGCTAAAACCAGATTATTAGTTTTCATGCACAAATCAATTTATATGTGTATGTATTTTACTACTCTTTGCTCCGGAGGCTAGAAGAGAGGGCTGCTTTCAAGCAGGGGACCAGGTCTGACAAGGATAGAGTGAAAGAGGCATCTTTTCCTCTGGCAAAGTTTGTTGAAAAAAATTTAATATCTATGACAAAAAATAATATGAAAAAATATCTTTCCTTCTGAGGAAGTGTTGAGCTCAGCGGCATTTGGAATGAAGGATTCATCTCCGCAGTCAATAAGAAAAAGTAGTTAGATAGCAACAATATACATAAAAAGCATTGAGACAAAATTCTTTTGTACTCCTCTGAAATTTATTGTAATTTGCAAAAATATTCTACCATGACACCTTGCAAAAATATGAAATGAGAATGAAAGACAAGAAATGGTAATCATACCTAAGAAAAAAAATCTTTACAAAACTGTCAATTTTGTGCAAGTATCAGACATGTATCAGCAATATGCGGGTTTGACATGATGCTGTAACTAAAAAATCTCTGGATACTTCAACGGAGAGCATGTCATGTACTCATGTAGATCAGGGCCCATTGCTTTTCTTCCCCAAATATGTCACACAAGGCCAAAGCTTTTTCCCTCATCTTTCCTGTGCCTTCCTTCAGGCTCTCTTTATCTTTTCATAAAGGCAGGGATTTTGCTGAGAAGTGAGAGAGGGTAGGAGGCATAATTCAGTGGCCATTCCCTAATGTAAGCACTGCATGACCTTTAAATACAAATAAAACAGAAAAGCGCAATCAACAAATAACATATTTTATAAATAGCCATCAAGCCCCTAACTAGATCTTGACAATCACTAAGAATTTTCAACTTCTCTTTGTGTACAAAAGTACATAGTCCATCTAGATCCCAATCGTACGTTTAAGTCCTAAATTGCAATATATGTACACAGGAAACAAACCACTGAGTATTGCCCCTTTCCCTCTCTCAGCAATATCCAAATCTTTCTCAGAAGACAAAAGGAAGTCTGACGGATCCTTAGTGGCCGAGGACATGTACGGGGAGACCAGCCATTGGAACTATACTAGTACCTTATGGTTGGGGATCCTATGGCCGGCGACAGCGATGAAGTAGTAACATTTATGTTAAGTTCTACTGCCTTTCAGTTTTTTGTTGGTTTTTTTAAAGGATGAAAAGTGTTTACACCAGCTATAGTTTCTAAAGGATGACGGGGTTTATAGTATAGTTTAAACTAATGCAGTACTTATTGTAAGATTTATGCAGCAAAAGTATGCATAAAAAGACTCATTCTAGCAACACAGATCTAAGTCATTTTATTATGCATATAACTTTTTGTTCTAACATCTTTGGATCGAAGGTACTTTAACCTGAATGGATTAAGGAGAACAATAATGATTTCATTTATATGGACATTTAGTGTATGTCATTCTTAACTTCAGTCAATCCATGAAAGCAGATCCAAACACAATTTTTGGAAAATTCTATATATATCTGTTCTAAACATTTCACACTCTTTACCCACGGCACTGACGATTATAATTTATGGCTGCCACATTGCAATCTTTAAAATTGTTGCATGATCAAACCTTAAAACTTTTACAAGTGTAATGAAATGAAACTGGAATTAAGGCTGGCTGAAAAGAGAAAGTTACATAAGGGCATCATCTGAAAAGTATGTGAGTGTGGGACAAAAAGTCCACTCACATTTGTTCTGTTACACATTGGGTTGTCCTCTGATATCGTGCAAGCCATTTACTATATTCATGCCACAACATAAAAAAACCCAACACATTCCATAGTTATCACTCTCACTCTCATCTTAAGCCATGTTATAAATTGCAACAAAGACCACTCAAATTATAGAATTCACGCCTTTTCATTGTGATAGCAAAATATGACCAAATTGTGTTGTGCATTTTCTGTTTTCATTACAGGGGAGAATACCAGTGGATATTGATTTAATATCAACATGAGGTGAAATGATTGGAAAAACTTTTCATGTATTTTGTACACCGTACATATTAAACAAGCATGTATCACATCGTAAAAGTTGATATAATGAGAATTTCATCAGATGTCAAATAAAACGTTTCACTGAGCAGATTCTTTCCGACCATTCCTTTCCAATTCTTTCTCCACAATTTCCAAAACTTTCACAGCAGCATCTGGAATTCTTGTTCCTGTAAGAGCAGTATAAACATGTAGCAAAATTTGATGAAAGATGATCTCTAACATGATATCAAAATTTGTTTCAAAGTAAAGCCAAAGATGAACTCTAACATGATATCAAAATTTGTTCAAAGTAAAGCCAAAGATGAACTCTAACATGACATCAAAATTTGTTCAAAGTAAAAGTCAAAGATGAACTCTAACATGATATCAAAATTTGTTCAAAGTAAAGCCAAAGATGAACTCTAACATGATATCAAGCTAGTGAAGTCACAAATGATGTTGGCCTAATGCGGCATCGCTACAAAGCATTTCCACAATTTTCATATCTTAGATATCATCTAGGCTAAGAATACATTAAAAACTCCTTTCAAATGCACTGCATACTCAAAGCTTGCTAGAATAAAACTTCTCTCTACTATAAAAACACAGAAGACTGTCATTTTGAAACGCATGGATTGAGGAAATCTTGTGATTTTTCATCCAAAAATGTTCTTTTGACTTGGTAAATGTTAGCATTACATAAGTATTATTTTTTGAACTTTTGTTGGATATTACTAGACAGAGCCATATGCCTTGATTAAGTAGTGAAATCATGCCGTTGGAATGTTCCAGGTTGATGTCAGTCATAGACGTGTGACTTCTCTGTTCAATGTTGATAATCGAAACATGAAAAGCAGATTGTTATTTTTTTGATGATCAGCCTGGTCTGTGATCATCTATGAAGGTATCAACCAAGAATTACTTATCAACAAGATCAACATATTATTCCTAGTCATCTCTAGAAATTGTTTTCCTCCCAAGCCACAAGGCTGACTCAAGGATTGAAATACTTTTTATGCCCACACACTGTCCATCAATGTTTATGATGCCAGGTTGATAATGTCAAAGACCCTATTACAGCTCTGTATTAACCCTTGGCGATCGCTATTCTACCAGAAGTCATGGCTACCTGTGCCAGCTGACCGAAGCGGCACTAAGAAAAAAAATGTCGAGGTGGCACAGCATGGTTCCTTGAATTTTCCCATCTAACGCAACATCACTCAAATACTGCTTTAAAATAAGAAATATGAAAGTATTCTTCACACAAATCTTTCTTTTTTTAAGTCAAGGACCTCCATGGCCCCTAATTCAAGATAGAAAACAAGAAGAAAATTGTAAACAAAGGGCTATTCATAGAGGCTGTGTTGACACGCTAGACCACCTGACTTCATTCATTGATAAAATCAGTGTCAGATGAGGTAGAAGGTTAAAATAACCTGCAAACTCATTGGCTATTCTTTAGAATTAGAACAGATACAACTTCCGGGTCATTTGCCTTAGAAGGACCATAGAAAAGGATCAGGGTTGAGGCTCTTTTTATAGGCCTGTGGCAGTTCCCAATCTAATGAGGTCACGCCTATATAGAGGGCCGTGGCTTTTTCTTACTAGTTTAAGATGGCAGCCTGCCTTTATAAAGGGCTGTAGCTTTTGGAGGGTTAAACATGATCGATGCCACGCTCGCCTTGCCAGTGTGTCAACAAATGGACATATATAGATACTGGAATTCTGTCCTCTTTCCTGACAGGTCTAGGTTTTGTGTGAGCCATGTTGAAGAATACAAAGATTTTTTTTTTTTCATGATATAATGGGACATGTTATTATTGTTATGCAAACTCTTGAGTCATTGAGAGGACGGATAGGGAGGAGAGTGTTAAATAAGTGTGGGCTGCAAAAACTGAACAAGACAGCACTTCTTTGATGACACAGTCAAAGCTGCCTATCGTTGAAATGTCCTCCAGAACCTTGTCCTTCCTCTTTCTAGAGACAACCAAAAGCTTCAAACATTTCAAAAAAGGTATGGCAAGAGCCTAAATTTCTTGAGAAAAGCGCATTTCTGAACAAGTAGGAGTTTTAACGCCTTTCAGTAATCTTCCTTCTCCCCAGATTGATGTAGTTGTGGCATGACCTTGGAAGCTGGATCTATGTTAGAAACATAAACATTTTTAAAATCCTGATCTTTGTACTTGTCTTGAGAGTTCCTGATCTCAAAATATCTTGTAGCTGCTTGACGACTCCTATTTCTTTTCCTATCCTGTCAAATCTGCCAGGGCTATGCCACCAATAACACGTCCCAAAAACTTGACGGATGTCACTTCGTCCACAAGTAGAAATAAGCAACTAAATTGTCTGTCCTCTCGCTAGACTGTGTTAAACATCAAGTTCAGAATAATCAAATAATCCGAGTTTTGGTAATTACTCTATAAGTTAGTATAAGTTATATAAAAATACCTGGTCCAAAAATGGCAGCACAACCCGCTTCATATAAATCATCATAATCTTGAGGTGGGATCACTCCTCCGGCAATCACAACAATATCTCTGTTGTTTTTATAAAAAGAAGTTGATTGCTTAATTATATGAGAATATGTTTAGGGCACATTTTGAGGAATTCATGGAAATGAAATCAAAGATGCCAAGATCTATTGACTAAAGGAATTGCTTAAATATTTATTTTTCAAATCCCAATCAACTCGTCAAAAAAATCTTTTTCAAGATCCAAGATTAATCATACAAATCTGGTACCTATGAGGAAAGTATGTCAAACTTACGGTCTGCCCATTTTTTTCAGTTCTTGAATTATTTCAGGGATTAATGTTTTATGACCAGCAGCAAGAGAGCTAACTCCGACAATGTGAACATCAGCGTCAATAGCTTGTTGTGCTGCTTCCGTTGGTGTCTGCAGTAGGGAATATACGAGACTCTATGTCATTACAGCAAAATCAACTTCAACTTACTTGCATTGATTTCATGTGTAGATATGAGATCAGACATTTCACAGAATTCCATTCTTTTTTGTTTTGTTTGTTATACCACTGAAGAAAGTCTTTAACAGAAACCTTTAAAACAATCAGATGGCGAAGGATATTATCCTGACCGGTACATGTATCAGCTTTACATAATTCTAACACTCTAGTCTTACAAATTTTACATTCAATTTCGGACATATTCTGCTCCTTGATCCCTTCTTAGATGAGATTTGAGTGCCAACTCCTGTCTCAAACCGACTTCTTATTCAAAAGTCCCACATATATACAAGTTGTGCAATACATGTAAGAGAAACCGTGACAGAAGACAATCATTGCAGCACAGGTTGACTCAAAAGCAAAATTAATTCCTACCATGTTTTCCTTTCATCTTCTTTCTTTTACAACCATTTAAGCAGGTTTGCATGTCGTCACGCTCATTTGATAAATGTCTAACTCATTTTTTGGTTGATAATACAGTTTTTGAATACCAAACATCGGTTCCATCATTTTTCTATGACTTTTAATGGATTTAGTTATTAAATAGAGGGCTTATCAGACATAATCGAGTATGCCTAACCAAAGACACTGGGTATTAAAAACAGTTTTTCTTGTACAGATAAAAATAGGTAAAAATGAGTTTGAAGGAGCGGTTCAATAAGGTAGAGCATCTATAATCTATAGCAAAACCTTTGCTAGAAACAACATGCAGAGTCTTTAACATAGGAGTCAAGCAAATTAGAGAACGCCAATACTAATGGGAACAAGCAGAAATAGGACATTCTCAATTCACTTTTTAACTTAAATTTAGAAAAGAAAAGAAGCAGAAAGAAAAACCAATACAACGCGCTCACTAAAAGTCAAAAGCATTTATCAAGTGATGAAAAATCGGCTGTTTGCCTACTTACGGCAAAGAGTGGCCCAATGTCCACATCAAAGCCCAGATCTGCAAATCCAGTCGCAATGACCTTTCCCCCGCGGTCATGCCCATCTTGCCCAACTTTGGCCACCAAAATTCGCGGTCGGCGACCTTCAGATTCCATGAAATTCTGCATAGGAGAAAATAAATTTGTTGAATTAATGTGATTCCCACAAAATTCATGTGTATATATTATTCTCAGTAGTTAGAAAGAAAGTATGTAAACTCGTTTGCCTGCGCATCATTACCCCCACAAACATGCCAACGCCATTGCTCTACCTCCTTTGGGAGACTGTAACATTTCTAAAGATACAATAAACATACAGCCAGATTAATGATAACAATAAATGGCTTTTATAAAGCTTTTTTTTCCCTTTTAAAGATGGTAGGGTGTATAGCGGAATTTCAGCACTTTTCAACCTAGGTGGTTATATCCGTGCTTTTCTTGGATAGTTCAGCGTGTGCTGTTTGCTTAGCCTTGGAGTTGATTTCCGAGCTGGGGTGGGGTTTCCTATTTTCTTGGTCAATCACCCCGAGCTCGGCTTCTCCACCCTTTAGGGTCTGGAGGTAGGCTCCAGGGGTGCTTAGTAGTTTCCCATTGAAGGGACTTATACCCCGAGTCCGGCATCTCCACCCAGTTGAGTCTGGAGGCGGTCTCAAGGGGTATGTCTGTCATTGCAGTTTTTCGCGGCCACAAATTTCATGATGCCCGCAAATTACCGCAAATTTTATAGAATAATTAATTTTCAAAAATATTTTTCTCTTTTTGGGCCGTTTTCAAAAACAAAGTTCCCATCGGGCCCTTGCATGTGTGCCAGATTTGTTCTCCTGAACGCAATCATTTTGACTAACGCGAGGGCCTGGACTGCTTGGCCTCGTCTTGAGCTGACTGATGACTGTTCCTGTGCTCTAACCATTCGTTTCGTTTCATTCCGAATTTTAGATTGGGTTATAACTTTTTGGGTATCAAGTAGGGAAGTCACTCTGCCTGTCAAAACTTGTTGATACCGTCAATAGCTGATTTTGAAGTGAAAGAGAGTCAACACCATGACTTCTCAACACGATCGAAGAAAACGTGAAAGACTGAACGTTTTTACCCTCTTTTACCCTCTTTGAAGGCTAAGACAGCTCTGATAATGATAATACAAGTGATGAGTCGCTTCCCTGAGGTAGGGGTAGTCCTAGATCTAGTGCTGATGAGGAGAGACGAGGACCTAGTGTGAAACTAGTGAAAGTGGAGTGTCGAGTTGAAATCTAGTTCTAGAACCACTGCTATATATCTAGTAATGGTGCTGGGGAAGACTTTTCTTCTGAGAATGATGATAGTAAGGGGGAAGAAGTGCGAACTACCATAAACTTTGGAGGTTCAAATGATTCCTTCAAAAACCTTCCGCAGATTTTTGGAGTAGAACACTTATTTGGCAGGTTTTCAAAACAAAAAATTGTCCAAGATAATCCAACGATTAAAAAAAAAAATTAGGCCTATATTATGTTTTATTGCTGTTCTGTCATTTTTTAATAAGTATGGTTTATATTAGGCTATATTCAGAATGCACATTGATTTTTTTAAAGACATTTTTTAAATTGCCTGAAATAGCCAGTCTTCAGCACTAGTAGGCCCATATTTTTTTATACTGCCATCTCTGGCAGGCCTACACCGCCTGCCTAATCATTTGGCCATAGCCGTAGAGAGTCATTCTGCTCTTTCTTCTAAGCCGAATTCATTTAAATGAATTCAATTTTCTCATCATGGCCGTAATATCATGTCACAATCAAAATTTTGATCAGAAGAATACTTAGTTAAAATGGCTTAGAATCTAGACTGGATACTGTCATATGTACAGGTATTATAATTCTATTTGCTATAAGACAATAATTTGGAAAGGTTACATAATTTCGTACTAAAATTGTGTAGCCATTACATCTTATACTCTATTAATTTGCAAATTTTGCTGCAAAATTCTGCAAAAATTCTTTGCAAATTTTGGGATTCCAATTTGCAAAAAACCGCAATGACAGAAGTATTCTCCCTAATGTTCATATTGCGGAACATTGCTGGTCTTGTCCAACCTCATTACATCAATAAAAAATGGCATCATTTTCATTTCTGCTATCTCCAAGTCTAACTCCTGCCATTTTATTAGTGCAACGGTCTCTGGCCCACATCTGAGCAGACATCTATCTTCGTATAAACTTTGTTTTTTTATTTCTGGACACCTAAAACCATTCTTCAAGAGCATTATTTTCTTCACTTCAATTTTATAGTCTCTGTTGGTCAGGACAGATGTTCCTAAGAAGGTAAACTCATTTGCCCTCTTCATCGCTTACCTTGTAATAGAATGGTTCCTTCAATATGTTTCTGATTTATGTTCATGTATTCCATTAATTCCTTCTTCAATCGTATCTTTTATAGAGTAGCTAAAAAAATTATGGGTAAATTTGACCTGTGGTTTCATGAATAATAAGCAATTAACAGGTGATTATAATGATATTTGTTAGGTCTGTTTTATTGTGAGGCACTGCTATGGCATTTAAGCACAACATAAGCTATAAGAGAAAAATTAATATTATGTATGTTATTGTGCTGTCTTCCTTTGGAATCTTTTTTGAAGAAGTGATTCAATGCAATTTAGTGCTAAAGATATTAGATAAGGATTAAGGGATTGATGCTTTTTAAAGGTGAATATAGTCAAGCCTGTTACCCATTTGACTCTCAACTTTTGCCACAACATTGCCGAAATGTGGGTGTTTTGAAATATTATCTTACTATTTGTCAGTACATCATCCTGCCTTTAAACAACTATAGATTTTTAATTTAATGATTGCCAATAGTTGGATTCAAAGATGTAATATATGACTATTGTAATGTTCTCCTTTCAGAAATTAGAATTTGTTACTGTTGATGAGTTTTTTGCCAATGGCTATGTACTGTCTGTGATCCTTTTGATTGCCAACATCCTTCATCATAGCTTTCTTCAGTATCATCACTTCTTAGTTATCCGTGAAGGGATTCGCATGAGAACTGCATTACAGGTAATGAAATCATTGAATGTTAAGAAATCAAGTGCTCTATTGAATCTGCATATTGAGTTACTAAGAATCTGTTTTTCTTTAAGTCTTATTGAAATACATCATCATGGGAAATTGCCTAAGATTTGTTCGTTGTTTTTTTTTGTTTTTTGGTTTTCTTTTAAATTTTTTGAATATGACTCTTAACCTAATTCTCCCTGTCAGTGTGACCGTTGGTTCCATCAATAGGCATAGCATTGGGGAGGACACTGAAGCATGTTTATTGCTGATGCGCACTTGAGGTCGAAATGCCCAAAATTAGAACTACTTCCCTTATGTGCATTTTTTTGGGTTGCTTCCCTTGATTTTAGCAAAGATATGTAGGACCACGGTCAAAGACCAGTCTTGATTAAGCCACATCGTTCTATATATGCTGACAAGATGCGGGCTGGATCCTGATAGCTGTATAACTGCTGCTCCTGCACAGCCGTATTGTGGTGTACCTAACCTTATTCAACAAAAAAAAATATGTGATCGGCTATGTGTCCACAGACTGTCTGGCCGTTTCGGCAATGTAGCCAATTCGGGTACAAAACATAATTTTTTTCTTTAAGAAACAGACCTCTGGTTCAAAATCAGGATTTCACCTAAGTGTCTGTTTTGCCCTGTGAAAAGCTCATCCTGCTCAACAATATTTGTTCTTAATTTGTCAAAATGCACTCATACAGTTGAATGACGGGGACATTACATTATCTGTTACAGAATGCAGAATAAAACGAGGCCTGATGTGCCCAGTACATTTACCGGTAGGCTCAACATTCATTGTATTAACACCGTCACAATGGAGATTCAAAGAATTGTAATCGTGGCATTTTGACTCTGCAGGTGTTTAACTTTGCAGGACTTTGTAATTTAGGCAAATCGCCTTTTGGTGTTTTGGACCAAGCCCTATAGCGTACATCTACCACTGAAAACACACACATATACACATTGCAATTTTAAGTATTTTATCATTAGATCCAAAGCTAGGTTTGAGTCTGGAGCTTGTGTGAGGATGACATGCTTATCTGCGGTGGTGACTGTACCTAAGGAAGGATTTTCATTTCATTGTGACAGCACATAAATATGTCCAAATAGCACCGTCGCTGATATAACCTACGCTGTTGAAAAGTGACATTAAACCCACAAAGTAACAAAGTAACTAACTTTTAAGTTTCTTTTTTTTTTTTAAATGTTGTGTATATTTTCTCAGATTGTTCAAGGCTGAATTCATTGCTCTATGTGTCAGCTAAGGAGAATTTTCACCATGAATGATAATGGTGTTAGCAAGCTTTTTCAAAACATCAGCCAAAGATGTAATTTTTGTATTTACACTATCATAGAGAATACATTGCCATCCAATGAGGAATATTGGAAATCAACTTTTGCTCAAGTCTTGTGATAAACTCAAGGACAAAATCAAAAACCTGAATTATTTTAAAGCTATTTCTAGGTTGATCATCCTGGATCATGCCAGATTGAACAACTTTGGCTGACAGAATAGCGTTGAGGAGGACCTCAGATTCTTCATTCCTCAGATCTCCTAATGACTGCCAATTGTTACAATACACATCAATTTTTAAAAGGCTTTTGATCCAAGAATCAATTTTTTTCATTCTATAGAGCTTATTTCAATATTTTGCATGATTCAATCACAGGCTATGATCTACAGCAAAGCTTTGCGGCTCTCAACACTTGTCCTGAGCAATGGGGTCACGACTGTGGGACAAATTATGAATCACATGTCCATCGACACAACTTTCATCATGTATTTTTTCTTCTTCATTCATTATGTGTGGGCACTTCCTATTCAAGTGAGTTCCTTTTGCAAGAAATTATTTTTTGTCAAAGGTAGCTGCAATTTTGATTTAGAATGGCACATTAATGCCTTGAAAAGTTGTCACTCCAGTATCAGGAGGAAAACGTGATCTTGATACAGAAGAATAACATTGATACTTAATGGTGGGTGAAGATTTTGAACCTCTAGATGATACAAAATTGTAAGATATCAGTAGTATCAAAGTGAGTGTAATACTTTCCTTGTATTTAACTATAATGGTTGGTACCCTTTTTTCCTTGGCCTTTTTTAGTGATTTTTTCCAGTTGTTTTTTGTTAGGATGTAAACCACAGCGGAATTTTCCAGAATCAGTTACAGTTGATGTTGATATTCAGACAACTTTTTGATCATTATATTATGGCCTGCAGCTTGAAATAACTTACTCATACTTAGAGAAAGATGTCACTAGTAGCACATGCTAATAATGGAAACATAGGCAATTGAAATAAACAATAATGTGTACATGTCAGACCTTACAGAAAAATACCCTGCATTTATGAACATTAAAGTCAGAAAGATGCTTAATGCATCCTTAATGAATGAATTCCCTGGCTCCTTTTTTCTTATCCTTCAACCACTTTGACTTAATCAGGACAAGAGACAAGAAAAGACAAGAAAATCCATGATAAATTTGAAATGAATTACGTGTATGATTATGAGCGGTGCATATCACGTCAAAGAAAATTCCCTTATTTGGTCTTATAGAAGTTGGCAAGTGTGTCTATATTTTAGGTCAACCTGAAATTGTGTGTTTGTTTTATATGCAAAATGCATTGAATTCTTTGTCAGACTCAGATTTGCTGACCATTCAGGGTGGTTTTTTGTGGGTGTTTTTTTTCTTTTTTTAACTGTGTAATTGTTATGTAATTTATTACATTCCTTAAAGCCTTGGAGGCTCATAATAGGTTTTTTTCTGATGCTTGCAGCATTAAGCAGTCTATGTGAAATAAATAAATGCATATAAATAAATATATATATATTTATATAACACTTCTTAAATCAATTTATCTCGCATGAAATTAGTCATATCTTCATTCTGATTTCGTCAAATGAAAGGTCATGTAATACTGAATACAGTGGTGTTTGAAATGATCAACATCAATCACATTAATATGTAATGAGGGTTTACAATAATAATTTACGTCAAATGTTTATGCGACACAATTTCGGTAAATGATATAAGAAAAATCATGTAAACTTATTTACTAAGGACCCATTTACAGTCCTGAACATGCCAGAATTTGAACTGCGAGCCTCATGCAGTATAGTTCAATGCGTAAATTTTCAGACCTTTATAATCTGTTTGTCAATTTTCATATTCTTTTGGCATGAAAATATCTTCATTGTTTCCGTTACTTTTCCATTCTAGAACTAATTTGATTCCTTCACAGATTGTCATAACACTAGTCATCATGTATTACAAGCTTGGAGTGGCGGCTCTCATTGGAGGCTTGTTTGTTATACTGGCTGCTCCTGTCATGTATCTTCTTGGCGTTGCTATGGCCAAAGTCCAGAAGAAAATGCTAGTAAGTTTGGTTCCAGAGGTTTTACTTGGAAAATGAGGGCATGAAAGAGAATAATTGCCGGTAATAGATATGAAATTTTGAAAAGGAAATGCATTTTTCTTCTTCCTTCCCTTAGCAAAATTTTAAATTTCAGGAGCCTTCTATATCTTTCATTGAGCTCTCTCTATAAAGGATATCCCCAAAAAAGGTGAACTATTATAATATATTGTTAAAATTTTTATTTGTTGGTCAAAAATCAAAGTTTGTATCATTTTGACCCAAAAAGAAACGATTTTTTTCTGTTATTGAATACATTTAAGACAAAAGAACCACAGTTATCGTCTGTTAGCTTTGACTGTTACAGGAATTTATATAGAACTTTTGAAAGCTCATTGAATCTTTCCCTGGCCTTCACATGATCCTGGTTTCAATCTCTCTGATTACTTTCCATGGTGATATCTTAGAGATTGAGTTGACATCAATCTATTTCCAAAAACCCTGATTGAGCTAGAAAAGAGAGAAGTGCATGCCATCTCACCAGATACAATTATACAAATACTTGAGAACTTCAGTCAGCTGCTCAGGTGTGTTGTCAAAAATGGCAGCAGTAAATGAATATGTCATCATTTATTAGGTATCAAAAAAGTTTTTGTCTTTTCTAGTTAACTTGCTGTACAGATTATCCCACTTGACCGAGTAGTTCCGATGTTATTAACAATTGTAATCGTACCCTTTTTTGGGGACACCCTGTAAATAAATTACAAATATTCAGAAGTGGAATGGAATTCTTTAAGAGCTATCAGTTTTATGTAATGTATCAGATTTGACTGACATGACCTTTCTCATCAACTTATCTACTATAAAACCTGGCACCAGCCAATTTCAAGATAATTTTTAAATGATATAAGATAGTAAAAACATTTCTGCATTTTCTTTATGATTGGCTATGACGCTTTCTGTCCATTAGATTGTTCCTCCATGATGAGTCTAGACATTTGATAAGCCAGAGGCTGTTCAGTTTATTATCTTTTGCAGCAATGACTAGCCCATGATTGGTTGTACCGTCTTCAATCTGAATGTGTGTTGAAGTTTTTTTGTTGTTGTTTTTTATGTGTGTGCTCAGATTGGATTTCAAAAAAAAAAAAAAAGAAATGTGTGATGAATTCAATTTCCCCCAATAAAAAACAAGAGTCAGAAATGACATGATTGATGGAATTTTTCAAATATATACTTCATACACGCTTGATGCACATGAGATAGTTCATTATTCCCTTATGACGTCATCAGTGAATGATGATGTTCACTCTATGAGGAGACACTCACTAACAAAAGGCACTATGGTAATTAAAACATCTAAATTGGTAGAGGACCTCAAAAAATAATTGTATACATCTGGGAACAGATTGTAAATTAGTTATCATCATGAGAAGATAACACAAGAGGGACTTACATGGAGGTCCGCCCTCATAACATAGCATATGAATTTAAGGGCCATGTTACTCATTAGCAAAGCTCAGGAGAAAAGCTCTGTCAATTGAGAATATCAATTTGGTGAGAAGGACTTTTGAAGGTGAGCCAAACAATCACCAAGGCAAGCAGCCAAGCAGGTTCAATCAATCAGTCAGGGGCATTAATCACCTGAAAGAAAAGATTCACAAAGCTGTGGATCCTGTGTGTATGGGATGCTAGGAAGATGCTTAGAAACATTTGGCGCAAGCTGCAAGAGTGATTTTTATGTGAAAAAGCATGTGATCAAGTTGAGATTTGAAGTGAACGACATTGTGGATGCACAGACTCAAAAACGGTATCACACTGATCTTGAATAAATTATTGATAATATACAAAGAGTTTGGAGTGTTATATACCAATTACATTTTTAGTTATTCAAATTATTTCTTAAGCGATAGAAAAAAGACATCAACCTTAATTTGTCACCTCTCACTTTGAAGATTTTGCTTTTACTTTGCTGTTTCTACTTCAACCACCATTCTTAGAGCATTTTACAGAATTTTTAATCGTCTTTCACAGCCCAAGTGAATGGTTAGAGTAAAAGTATAATAATCTTGGGATCTTTGTCTTCATGGGCAAACTGACTACTGACCATTACAACCCATGGGCATGATTTTGTGAAACTCTTTAGGTTGTTATTCCTCTTCTCGTGAAACTCTATAGGTTGTTATTCCTCTTCTAAGGGTAGGTGACTGCAGAATATTTTTACGGTTGTCCAATCTACTGATGTATTTTCAGATCCATTCTGACAAAAGACTCAAGAAAATCACAGAAATGATTAATGGCATGAAAGTTATCAAACTGTTGGCCTGGGAGAAAGGAATTCTTGGCTCCATACTTGAGATCCGAAGTCTGGAAATGTTTAAACTGTTCATCAACACTATCCTGAAGGCTTTGATGGGCAAGTAGTAATTGTTATAAGTAGCCCTCTTAGCCCTCTACAGATTGATTTTAGATCAGCAGTGCTTGCTTTGAGAGCTGGGCCTCTCCGCTGTATTTACATTTTTTTGTGTGAATGGCCACCTTTGGGCATCTTTAATGTAATTGCTATGTTATTACTTACTTGAAAAATGGGCCTGAAATTTTGCATATCTTTTCCTTGATAATTATTCTAAGTGTTAGTGAGTAGATGTTGCAATTACAGTATTTGATACTGTCAATAGGAACACTATGATTGTGAGTAATTTGTATGAAAGTTCGGTGTAGACACAAATATAGACGGCATTGACACTCTTTTGATTGGTGCAGACAAACACAGTATTGTCAATGTCTGACCCGTTGTCCCTCTCTGTATCATTATTGGCATCAATTAAGTTAGTAAAAATGATTTATCTGTCCAAGAGTTTGTTTTGGAAAACAGTCACATTATCAGTTTATCTTTAAGTCCCTTTGTTAGTTTGTCAAAATTGCTTTATATCTTGGGATTTTTTCATTCTTCTTTCCTTTCCATGCAGGTTTTGTTGGTATCACTTCACCACTTATTGGCGCCCTCCTGGTAAGATTAAAAAAAAATTTTCTGAACTGGGAATTGCCATTTTATATCCATATTGCCATCTACAGGATGACCCAAGATAATTGATACCGTTGAAAAAATAGAATCTGTAAAATTCAAAATATTTCAATGAAATTTTTTAATTCTTAAAGCCAAAAATCATCTGAAAAATGTATGGACAAAGTTACATAAAAATTCATTATCATCTGAAAAAGTCATAGCATATATTTCAAATGTCCATATCGTTCTATGCACATTTCAACATGTCTCACAAAATATGCAATCAGTTATGACATTGTTCATTTGGAATATCTAAGGTGTCATTTGATATGTTCGCTGAGCTGTTTTAGGCTTCCTAGATCTTTTGCGCATAATTTGAAGTCCAAGGGGTTTAGATAACGGCTGTGGACTGACAAAGGATGGTTTGTGCCTCGACTGATGACTTACTCACCGAAGTGGTCGCTGATCCAACCTAGAGCAATTTTTTGAGATGTGAGGAGCTGCTTTATCTTGTCCGCCTCCCAAGTCATCACTAGAACAATTTAAGGATGGCAATGTATCAATCTGATGTCACGAAATGTATTACCATTTCTGTCAATGAAGAAAAACGGCCCTATGATTCCTTGCTTGCTCATTGCCACCCACACTGTAAACTTCTTGTTGTGAAGACCTGTCTCTGTCACTTTGTCTGGTGTAGATGATCCTCAGAAAATTGACTTTTTATTATGGCCTTTGAGGTAAAACTGAGCTTTATCACTAGACCAAACTTTGCGAAGAAAGCAGTTTTCATTGATTAGGGGCATGGCCAATGACACATTGCCACTCACCCAGCCAAATCATCGTCACTAAGGCTTTGATGCATTTGGATTTTGTAAGGGTGCAAGCGTAGATCTAACTTTAAACTTCGCCTCAGGGATTCCCATAGACTTTGTAAATTTAGGCTCCGTCGTCTTAGCAATTTCTTGGGTGAATTTTCAACTGACTGAAGGACTGCTTGAAGCTTTCCAGGTGTCTTTTGGTTCTTTCGTTGTCCATTATGCATCCGTCAAGAGTTTGACTTATAATTTTTGTTCTATAAAGGCCGAGATGTGGCTATATAGGCAACTCCTGAGTATATGTTGGCAAAACAAAAGAATCAATGAAAGTGTCATGCTTGAAATGGGTATAGAGAGCAGTCTGATGAATGAAATAAACAGAAGAAAGTTCAGATACATCGGTCATGCCATCAGAAGCCAGAAAACAGACCTCATGTCTACAGCACTGATGGGCAGAGTGGAGGGC
>JAOWAY010072330.1:0-11458 GCA_028565895.1 Goniobranchus geometricus
TGACGACCACTGCTTAATCCACCTGTCGCGCATCCACTCCCGGCAGAAGTGTTTCGCAGTTTCCCAGGAGATCTGATTGGTCCCTGGGATCACGAGAGGCTGAGAGGGATCTGCGAGCGATCCCTCAAACGCTCGATCACTGTTTGTATGTTTGTTGAGGGTCTTCCTCTATGTTTGATATGTCCAAATGGTGTGAGGAAAGATTGCATGGCTCAAAATGGCTAACATCCGTTGGCATTGAGCTTCAGGTCAGTGAAATTTGTCTTAAGCTTCTTGAGTGTTTCTGAGTGAATGGATTCAGGACCCAACTTGATGAACATAGAAATGATGACAAAGGATTTATATTTATTAATACTTCATGTGAAAGAAAGAACTGACTTTACAGCTTACAAGATTTACTTATGTCTGCACAATCTTGCACCAATGTATATGTCGAAACTGTTTTCACCGTACACCCCAGACATTCTCTGAGATCCATCAACAAAGTACTGCGTTCGATATCAACCAGCAAATTACAAAGCTACTGGCTGATGTCAGAGAGACAGAAACTTTCCCTGCTTTTCAAAATGATTGAAGCTTTTGATGTTCAGGGCCATATTCATAGCTGCTGCACTATACACACCATGGATTTTTTCTTTGTCGTTGATGTTAATAATCTTCTTTCCCATTATTTCTAAGTGTTTTACAGCACACTTCCTGGAGCAGGGTGCTATGTAAAAATATTTCTACATTCTACGTTTATGCCTTGAATCCCCATAAAAGTACTAGCAAGAATACCTTAACAAAATTAAAAAAGAAAAAGAAATAATATTGGACATTTGAATACTGCTTAACGCATGAAGCCTCAAAGTACTTTACTCTACATGTTGTTAAAAATTGAGAATATCTATGCCTAAAAGGTTATAAAATTAGTTTGAGAAATTTCAGTATCAAAATAAATAAGTGATCTATTTCGATAAAAATGTTATCCTTATTTATTGGTTATGTATGCATTTATTCTATGCATAGATTTTGTATTAGTATATGATCATGTAATTGCATTTATACAGGTGTTTTAGTCTTTGTTAAGCGCTTTCAGCATAAACTTTATGGAATTGAGGTATATAAATGCAAATTATTAAGATTATTATTTGATAGATTTTAGGTGATTCTTAAAATGATAGCAATGTTTATTAAAACTCATGAATATGATAATGATAGCAAAAATGAAAGGAGAGGATGATG
Organism: Goniobranchus geometricus; assembly: GCA_028565895.1. Classification (NCBI taxonomy): domain Eukaryota; kingdom Metazoa; phylum Mollusca; class Gastropoda; order Nudibranchia; family Chromodorididae; genus Goniobranchus; species Goniobranchus geometricus. The sequence goes on from JAOWAY010072330.1 coordinate 1,225, forward strand.
ATGGGGATAAATTCATCAATGTCATGAAAATTAAACATTTCAAAACTGTCATTTTTGAAGGAATATTGTAAACATTTATTACAAATATTAAGGATCTATCATTACTATATCTAAATAATAACAGGAATCAAAGGGAATGTAAAGTAGGGAGTATAAAATAACTTAACTCTTCTACCAAAGACAGGCAGAAAAAAGCTTTGTATCCAAAACAATACAAAAAGTTATCAGTGATTCAATTTTAGAGGACAATAGTGAATATGAAAACATTGTACGTAGGAAATTATGAAAAGTTGTAAATGGAACATTGAAAAACTTAGCTGACTACTTTCCAAGTTATTTACCGTTTCTTTTGTACATTTCTCGACCAAAAATCATTCCCTCCCCCCCCCCTCCCAATTCTCATTCAAGATATTTTCAAAGTTGATGTAACAGTTGAAAGTAATATGCTTGATAAAAAAAAAAAAAATCCAATCAACACGTTTGATCACTTAATTTACTTGTAACCACTACTTTTTTCAAAAAGAGTAAATTCTTCCAAACACCATCCTATATGAGCCACGTCAGAAGAGAAGGGCTCAAGTTAAAGGAAAAACCTGATATTAAACTTTCAGCTGTGTGAATAATGACACACCCCAAATAATGACAATCAAATTTTCATTTTTGTATTGACAAATGCATGACCATTAAAATCTTTTACATGACAAGGATCATGATATACGAGGGCCACTTGATAAGTTTCTGAAATGGAATAGAAGAAGCATTCCTTTTGCCTCAAAAGTAACATACTTTGAAAGAAATCTCCCAGGGTCTTTTAAATCTAAAGTTCCATTTGTTTGAACTTAGAATCAAAGCAGTTGTAGTTATATTTCTGATGGACAAGTTGAAATTTCGTTCATATATGGAGGATGGTTTGGAATTCAAACTTGTTTTCCGTCAGCAATTGCATCATTGCAGTGTTTATGTATGCAACACCAACTAACACATACCCATCTTTGGATGGCGTTGTCTTCACATCACTAGGACTGTTCGCAGAATGTCACTTGAATACTAAGGAAATCACTGCTAGTCTGTCTTGAAGATACATCACAGCTATGTATTCTTTTCAATGGAAAAAATTTGGCCATTATTTGTTTTCAAATACTTCAAGATCATTTTAATTTCAGAGCAATAGTCTCATCCTGAAATAGCCATAAACAGGTCCAGCACTTCCTTTGGGGATCTTACCTTTGTTTTATCAACAGATTTCATATTTTGATTGTTTCTAGATTGACCTTGATCAAATTGTTGAGGCACAGAGGAGCAAAACATAAAACCCCTTACTTTTCCATTGTTTGAGGAATTTAATGGTACCCATCCAGCTGCCATCTTGTAAAACCAAGGCATTTGTACAATACCTTCAGGTACTAGCTAGGTTATCAAAATCATATCTTCAGTTACCAATATTGATTGGTCAAGCTCAGTAAATGCCTCAACCAGTTTATGTTTCTCACCTTTGGAAGATCATAAAGTTGTTTCGGACCAACCAGACCAAAATCAATTTGGTAGCTATACAGAACATTTACATTTGTAAAAGTAATTCTGGAGTCTTCTTCTCCTTCTTCTTCTTCTTCTTCTTCTTCTTCTTCTTCTTCTTCTTCTTCTTTTTCTAGTTCTTCTTCCAGCTTGTCACACAGTCTGCAAAGTTGCTGTGTCAAGTGCCACTGTGCTGTCCTCTTTCAGGCCTAATTTTCTCATGTCATTCTTAGCTCTATCAAACCATATTGTTTTTTGGGCATCCTCTCAATCTATTGCTATCAATTTCCATTTCAACACCCCCATATTCAAATTGGGAGTCTAAATCAGGATCTAATTCTATTATTGTCACCAATTCCATTATGATATGATGTCATTTATACATCTATCATGCACACCGTATAAACACCAGTCTCATGACAGTGGCTAAAATTTACAATAATAAGATATTTCAGAACTCATTCTATTTGATTCCAGAAACTCCTCTCGTGTCTTTTGTATAATGAAATGCATAGTTATAGATTGTCTTCCCAATCTTTCCACCTTTGATAAAATGAAGCGGTTTATTAATAAAAGGCAAAGATTCGTTGACAAAGAGCATGAAAAGACGACATGATATTTCAATGTGATATGTTAGTTAGTGTCTATGTACATAAAAGGATAAATCTTCAAAAAACAAACAAAAGCAGCCAAACTTGTTCATGGTGAAATAGTCGATCAACAGTCCATCATTACCCAGTGTTATGATATACAAATCTGAATAAAAATAAAAATCAATTTACCACAGTTTTCTTAAGTGACTAAAACAATTTCATAACAGGGATCACAGACATTTTATTAGCAAAACATATTGTCTTACCATGAGGGACAGATACAATCCTTCATCTATCTGACAAAGTAATGTAAACTTTATGCCTCCATCTCACAGCTGAATCAGTAATACTGCTATTTCAGGAAAACCATATAGCTTCTCCCTGCCCCTCTTCCCATCCTGTGCCAAATTGAAAAAAAATAACAACCAAACCCAAACAATAGCAAACATGAGGAAACAAAAGCTTTTCAGATTTGGTTATTTTGAAATTTACCCTGTGCAATATTATCTTGATTGAGAGAAAGAAAAAGAGGTAAAATACATGTGAGTTTTGTCATTTTGTCGAACTGGTGAGTGAAATCTCTTTCTGTAACAAATGCAAAGAAACAGCAATTGCAAGAGTTACAAATAACTGTGCTAATATTTGCTTTGAGAGCAGCTTAAGAAGTAAAACAATACAAAAACTTCTTTTTGTTTTTTACATGCAAAAGCAAAATAAAATTCACCCATCTGCAAGAGATTGAATTTACAATGTACAAAACATTACTAAACAACATTTATCTACCTATATAGATATATTGTCTTAACCTTCATTTTCACATCTACAAACATTAGCAGGAGAACTTGGAGGCATGTATAATTTTCAAGACAGATTTCAATTATAATGATGCCATATTGAACACCCTTGTTTTTCTATCTGTAAAGATCATTTTCATTGTAAAGGTTGAATGTGCACAGTTAATGACCTTTTCACTTAGACTTGTATGAGCATATCAAATATTTTCACCAGCACTGATATAGATGGTAATATGTATTCATTTACCTTTTTAAGTAAGATGTCAAAAATATTTCTGTGTAAAAATTTAAGTCTGGAAATATGGATTTCAAATTTGTGTAAATAAGATGATAGTTTTATTTATGGCACCTTCTAAGGGCCTGTTTCCATGATACATAATTTCATCAGTATTGCGTCCGTAGTTTACAAAGAATATGGATACCTCTCTATCCCCTATAACTTATTCAAGCAATATGTATTACATATATACATAGTAATACGGATGATGAAAAAGATGCAAATACATATGTAATACGTACATATAAAATATGAATGAAATACATATCATAGAACCAGGCCCTAAAGTGGAGGAAGTATGACCAATGAAGGTATTACATTTGTGGAAGAATCATAATAATATTTTAATGAAAGGAACAAAATGTCTTCAAGGTCATCTTCTGAATACATTTAATCAAAGCTTGATCGACTTTTAAATGTAGATCTATATGTGTGTCATTTGATATGATGCTTTAGCTGAATATGATGTGTTATAATTTCTTTAGTCATTCACATTAAGTGGTTATAACAAGGATTTACGGAAAAGAATAGTAATCGATATAAGGTATTCTTAATTTACTTCTTTCCCATTACTAGGTTCATATATGAGTGACATTATACAGAAATTTTATCTTGGCAATAAATAAGTAAAGATCTGCAGTAAAGGTGGGGAAAAGTTGTACGATCTCAAGAAGAATGATGAAAAACAAAACAAAACACACTGAAACAGCTGAAAAAGAAGAAAAAAAAACATAACAAAACTTCCATTTCAAGTAAAAAGTTCAGCTGCTAAAACTGAGAGAATCGAAAGCAGTCTTGAGCATTTGCTTATAAGATACAATTCTCATAATAAGGTAAAGTTCTTGAAATAATGTTCGTAAGGCTTTTGTTTTCTTTGCAATGCAGGTGTCTCATTGCATACTGTTGATATGGCAATAATAATAATGATAATAATATAGTTTAAAAAAAAAAAAGAATAGTAATAATAATAATAAGAAGAAACAATCACAATTTATTCAATTAAACTTTACAGTAAAAACTTTCATGTACACATCGAACTGCATTGATATGACTAGAAAAATATGGTACTTTGTAAATTCCTTATTATGGAAGGTGGTGAATTTTACCCCATCATTTTAACATAATTTATATAAAACTGAAAATCCTTTACAATGATTTTGAACATCCATGGCTCCTTGCTACAAGTGAGTGTCAGCAATATTAATTCGCTTTGTCTCATAATGATCGAGAGGGACCGACAACTGGGACAGATCATCATCAAAGCTGCGAGACAATTCGCTAGGTGTCAAACTGCGGCCAATTTTTAATGCGTAAATCAAGTCATCAAAATCAGGGATGTTGCTGTCAATAGTGTTGGCAGGACTAACAACAGCAACGGGAGGATTGATGTACACTTGAGATGGAAGAGCTCGTCTCACAGTCATCTGGCTGAATCCTCCATTGGTATTTTTCTCCCAAGCCTGGATAAAATAAAATATTGCTGATTTGATTCATAGTTTGTGTACCAGAAATTTTAATTGTATTACATTATAAGATTCTCTATGCCCCTCACTTTTGAAATGACAATACACAGGCAGAGCAATTCCATTTTTTTATGTTGAAAATACAGATCAACATATATCTGTATGTACTCCAGCAGATTTTGAAAATTATATTGAAATGCAGTCAGCTGAGAAAAACATTGAAAAAAAAAAAATAAAAAAATAATACCAGTATTTCGCTACAAACTGCTACTCTGTCAAATGCAGAGATGACTTAGACAACTTTTAAAATGCGCTGCAGTCAATAGCCCTTTAACAATAAATAATAAACCAAATAGTTTCGGTTGAGCATGCACTCTAGTAGTAAAACCCAGTCTTTGAAGCAGTCAGTATCTTTAAAGGAGAAAACTTGGAGAAGGCTAAGGAAGGAACAGGAAGACAATGGTATGAGATTTTTCCCAGGCATTTGGCCCTGCAGCTAATAGTCTGTTGTGGTGGATGCTACAAGTTTATATTTTGAGTCAGTCAGCCAATCCTTTCATGTTTACTAAAACATACTCTATATATCTGCAAAATAATAGAATGACATAGAGCACTGTAGAGAAGAATTTGCACTTATCAGTACCCGTAATTCGTTCCCCCATTAAGGCTGTGTTCCCATTGTTCTTTACATGCCACTGAGTTGGTAACAAATCAAACTTAAAGAAATTTTCACAAGTGCTTTTCACATGATCAACACCAACATTGTTATCATGCTAAAGTCAAAGCAAACTGTTTACAATGCTGACCTCAACCTTAAGGCAACTTATTTGGCTTATGAAAAAGGAAACCGAGCAGCTGCCTCAGAATTGTGAATCGACGAAAGCATGTGGTTTTCAGCCCAGAGCAGCCTATATTTAAAAAAAAATCTTTTCTTTTAAAAATCAGGGGGTGTGACTCATAGTCTGGAGCAGCTTACTTATAGTCAATAAATCATGCTATTTGAGTTCAGTAGAAATATATTGATAAGTATACATCTATGTCTATAAAATAGTGTGCCATTAAAACCCTTGATGGCTATTTAAATAAATGTGGAATCACAATGTGAATATGATGTACCCACTATGCTAATCCAAAATGCACATCCCTAATCTTCAAAAAATATATAGTACCGTACTGTTTGGCTATACAGTAGTGACTGCCTAACATCCCGCCGCCTAAGACCCTGTTCTGCCTAAGATCCCGCTTTTCTTGGGAAACAGAATTTCTAAAATACAAATTTGCCCCATAAGATCCTGTCCCCGTCGCCTAAGATCCCGCTTTTTCGAGATAGTGGTGTGACCAATTAGGCGAAGTGTCTAATTTTTTTTCTCACTTTTGTCTTTCATCTCGGTCAAAATCATAAGAAGATTGTAGCTAGCCACCTGAGCACAGGTAAGAATCACCTGGTCACCCCACCCGGTTTAGGTGTAACTGAAAGGCGCCAACCTGTGTCTGGTCAAAACAAAGAGACCAATGGGCATCATCGACTGTTCATGGGAATCAATCAATGGGCTATTGTTCTGCATCGCTGGAATGCGACGATGTCAACAGGTAGATCTTAAACTGGCATGAACTTACTTTATGTCATAAGATTAGAGAAAAAATTTAATTGAAATGTTGGGTAATTACTGCTCAACAAGAGTGGATTAATGACAATGACGCTTTAGATTTAACAACCTATAAACACGCCATTTGCATGGGGGTATATTCAAACGATACAAAGCAAAGACATGTCTTGTGATTGACAGGGTGAAAACAAACTGTCTTCTTTAAGTCTGATTATGACCATGCCTCCATAGGGGTTTGTCGCTGATTGGATATGATTCTGAATAACACAGTGAGAGCAGTATGAGTTATCTCCTTTGCCGTCTGCCTAAGATCCCGGTCCTCCTAAGATCCCGCTTTTCCATTTTCCCGAGGGGCGGGATCTTAGGCGGTCACTACTGTATTACATAATCTCACAAATTCATTAAAACACAAGAATACTTGTTGAGTCTTGTTATATTTGCTTATTTTACATTGGCAATGAGATCAAAGGTTAATTATGAAAACTGAAAATCATTCATTAGAAAAACACAAAGTGCAGAAAAACTGTTCAGTATTTTACATACAACAGACCAAAGAGAGATCAAAGAGAGAAATATACCAATTTTCAATTTTTAAAAATAGCTCAACAAATAGAAATGTTCCTTTATCTCCATCCCCCCTCACCTCTACCCACTACCTATATTCTTCACATCAGCAATCAACACAGAATCACTTTCCACTCCTCTCACCTTATCTCACCTGTCCCTCATCAATGGGAGGATCTTTGAGACCTTCCATAAGAAAACTGTAGAAATGCTTGGTCAAAGACACGACACAAAAATTGGGTCCAAGCAAAGATTTGCTCACCCATTCCTCAATGCTGTTGGATGCCCATTTTTTCCTCTTTCTTCCCTACCTGACTTTAATATCCCTGTGAACATAATCATTTCTGATATCCACACCCAGCTTTTAAAAATTGTACTTACATCATTTACCAGGCTAGCTTGAGATCCTTTAATGCTAGCCATAGACGAGTGGGTGTCGTAAAAGGGGTCTGGAAGAGGGAAGCCTGCAACTTCATCGGACACAACGTAGGTGGATTTTGGAGTTCCAAAGAAGCGGGACAATTTGGGATTGCGTATGATAGTGTAGAGCACAAAGACTAGCACGCTCTGGAAATTGAGGATCATAAGAACAAAAGCGTTTATTCATAGATAAAATTCATGGTTCAAGATTTATCTTATTTAAGGAAATATTTCATAGAGGCGTCAACTGAATTTGAAATACACTGCAAATGTCTACATTATTTGAAATACTGTGTCATACTGCTACAACCAGATCATGAAACTACATTGATTTGTATTGAAAATTATCAGTAATTGTAATAAAATTTTCGTATATTGTTCTTGGGTGTAACTCAGAAAGAAAGGGGGTTGGAATGGGAGAATACTTTGAATGAAGAATTGTGTCCATCAAGTTGAATTCCTCAAAAACTGATTACTTAATGAGATCATCTCATCATTATTTGATTACAAGTAAAGCTTACCATATGATGAGATACACTTATAAAGTAATGCGCTAAAGTAATTGAAGGGGTTAGAATAAGAAGGGGTGTAAGTCACATTTTACTACTTTTGAGCAAATCGAGAAAAACAGGAATTAGGACACCGTTTCATACAATATATCAAAATTTGCATGAACAAAAAGTTATTTTTAACTACTTTGCAGTCTCTATTTATTGCAGTCCGATAATGAATATAGATGATTACATCACTTAGGTTTCAGCACACTGCTTAGGTCTAAGTGACCCAAAATGTGAAGTAGACCCCTTCTTATTCTAACCCCTTCAATTGTTTTTAACTGCATTTCAAATTCCTTGATGAGAAAAGCCTGTTCAGAAGCATTGGTAAGTTTATACAGTTTGACCCAATTTGAATATAAAATTGGCCTGCCTTTAGTCTCTAAGAGAGTATAAAAGTAAAACTCTTCTCACCCACTGACATTGTCAAAATGAACAGCCTTATTGAACAAGCTTGATGAAGGCAAAAATCTAATAATAACAATAATGATACTGACCATGATAACGTCAAAGATACAAAACATTATCAGCATCCACCGGTAACCATATATCACATGAAGTGCCAGCCATAAATATGTGACGACCAGTAGTGCCCATATCAGTAACAGCAAAGGAATCTCTGTGAATTTTAATAATTTCTTTATTAGCAATAAAATCAACATATAATATATATATATATATCCACTTACTGAGCTCAAAGTGCTTTGCAAGAGATCCCCAACCAACAGCAACACATAACGAGAAGGACCAAACAAGCTACCTCTTAGGTCTTAGTAACAATTTTTGGGGGGAGAGGCAATACTGTTAACAGTCAGGTACTCATTTACACCTGAGTGTAGTGAGAAAATGTAGATAAAGAGCCTTTCCCAAGGACTCAATTTCACACCGCTTCCAGTGTCTTTCTTTTTGAATTAACCTTTACACCTATGTTTGAAAGTGCACGAATATCAATCAATAAAGGTTATGAACAAGCATGAAGGAAATTTTCCCCCTATCATGTGACTTAATAGACAAGTCCTTCTGGCAGAGGGATTGTAGGACTCCTCTGAGTGGGTTACCTCCAGGGTGTTCTCTGTTAACTCCCTCCATGGTCACAGTCGTTTACTTTTGTTCTTCCTCTTAAACTGCAGGCCTCTAGTCCTCAGCTTACTGCAAAATTTCCTGCGTGGCTTTCAAAGGACTTATCCAGCCAGTGATAAGAAAGAAAAGGCTCACTGCAGGTATCGGTATATTGCAAGAGGTGACCAATTAACACCTTTTCCATTGCTTTTACTTTTACACAGCTTCTCTTTCCTGCTTCTATCGTCCCTACTGTTACTTCTGTTCTCTGTCTTTCTTTTAACAAGCTTATCATCTTACTTTTTCTATGATCCTTAAAATATCAAAAAATTAATCAAGCACTTACCATAAGGGGAAAAAATACCTTAATGTAATTGTATCTATTGACACCCCAAATGCATGAAATCTAAACTGAAGACAGATTCTTTCTACAAAGATTGAAAAGATCAATTTTTTTTTATCAGTATCATCAGGAAGAGACAACATTTTGTTTTAAATACAAATGAATTTTGAACATTTGAGTTGAGTACAAAGATGATCCATTGACAAATGAGATCAGGGTAAATACCTCTTGAGTTGTAGAAGCCCCTGTAAACATCATCATAGGATTGCCATTGTGATGATATCTGGTAGGCCCTCACAAATACAGCACCAACAATGAATAAGGCTATCAACACAGGAGCCAGGATGCCTCCAAGAGCAGCATAGCCATTGGTGATGAAGCAACTGTTAACAGATATCCCAATAAATGTTGCTTTTGTAATAATTTTTTTTTATAAACCGTAAGATAAAGTGAAGTGAGTATTGCAGAAATATAAAGCAAAAAAAAAGACCTTGACTTATCCAGAAGATGAAATGAATAGTCATACAATAGATCCATAACTCACGAAAATGAATGGTCAGATAAAACTTACATGTGATCCAAGTCATTAACATTTCCGTAGATAAAGTCTTCAGATATATCAGTGTGATATTTGTAAATATTGTAGGTTACTGCATAAAACATGGCCAACAGCACAGCAGGCACTCCTGAAAAAAAAAACAAAAACCACTTTATTTTGTATCTCTTGTTTGTTTACAGAAAAATAAATAATAAAACTCAAAGCTAAAAAAATGTAATATACAGGTGTTCCAAAAAAGTCACTTTGTATTTTTTTTTTTTGCTTTGTTTTGCATGAAAACCCCTCATAGATTTTAAGGAACAATCCCAAAGGAGGTTTGTCAACTTGTGAATGAGTCAATTTCATCAATAGCTGTAAGATCATTAATTTTTATATATCTCCAGTTAAATCTATTTCCTATGTAATTTATATAGTACATGAAAAAGGGCTCTGACAATTTTTATCCCCATTTCCCTTAAAATACATTCATGAAAAAAAAATAATTTATCT
>JAOWAY010072441.1:0-11456 GCA_028565895.1 Goniobranchus geometricus
TTTGTCATCCAGTGATTTAAGCTCTCTAAATATGTCACTCTCTGCCTGCCCCTGCTTCTTTTCCCCCCAATTTTTCCGGCCAGGGCTAGATTTTCAAGTTCCTTGTGTCAATTCTTTGTCTGATTGTTTTTAGCAAGAATCTTTCTGCTCCTGCTGCATCAAGTACTCCATTGTATGTTTTCTTTTCTTTCCATGAGATTCTTAGCATCCTCCTCAGAAACCCACATTTCGGCTGCTTCCAGCCTTTTCCTACTGTCTGTTGAAATGTTCCAGCATTCACACCCGTATAACAGTACTGACCAGACATAAGCCTTTAATACTCTTATTTGGTCTCCATTGAGATATTCCTATTTCTCATGGAAGAGTTCATTCTGTTGAAACTGTCTTTAGCAACTGCAATTCTACTTTTTATTTCTGTGTCACATTTACCATCTGATGTGATTATATAACCAAGATACTTTAATTTCTGGACTTGCTTTATTTTCTCTCCTTCGCTTTTGAGGTTATAAGTAAGTTTTACTGATTTTTTGAAGACTACCATGCATTCTGTCTTTTTTACATTTAATACATAGTCCTTTACGTTCACTTTCCAAGACTACGATATCATAAATTTCCAGAGATCTTTTTCTAAGGTTGCTATTAGAGCTGTATCATCTGCATACCTGATGTTGTTTAGGTTTTCTCCTATAGGAATGTAGGTGACTGTTTACTTTTGATTGTGGTATTTTGAAGATCCTGATCTTTCTCTTCCTGTACTTGTCATATCAGATTCATCTATTGTTTCACCATTAATTGCTTTGAAATTTCAATGACTACCAATGCATTTTACTTATTAATGTTCTTGATTGGAAAATGAATCATTCTCCCAAGTCCTCATATGATAGCAGATGTTGTGTTTGAAAAAGTAAATATTTTTTTATTCACTAGTTAATAAGACTAAAGCTTAACAAGTGCAATATCTGGTCAATATTTCTACACAAATGCAAGACATGGGCTCGGACAGCCAATTTCAAAAAGTGGATTGAAGCATTTGAAATGTGGCTGAATTGAAAAATCACAAGAACATTGTGCAAAGAGAAGGAAACTAATCGAGAAATTGTAGAGGAACTCACTTTGACCGAGAAAGAACTCTTAAAAACTATCAAACAAAGAAGACTAAGATACTTGGTCATATTAGAAGGCATGAAACCATCGAAAAGAAGATCCTAGAGGGTGAAGTAAATGAAAAAGGGTGAGGGTGGAGAAGGAAAAGGCAGCAACAGAATATGGAAAAGACACAATAGTGAAGATCAATGAATGCTGTGAAATTGATTGAGACAGGAGAAAATTGAAGTCATGGCATCCATCTCTGGAAAGAGAAGGAAACATGGTAAGGTAAGGTAGCAAATACCATATCTAGATGTTTTGTTTATCCCCTTCCATCAATTCACTAAAATTTTTGTCTCAAAAGGCTTGTCTTCTCCAACTGATGTTTGCTCTGCTGGCTACTATTGTGCATTGGGATCCTGGACTGCTACACCTACTGATGGCATTACTGGAGATGTTTGTGAGATGGGAGGATATTGTCCTGCTGGTTCCAACAGTACAACTTTGTGTCCCGCAGGCACATACAGTGGAATGTACGGTAAGTCCTGTTTAAGAAAGGGTGAATAAAATCATAACATCATGGGAGTGACATGCTGTCAGCTTTTAACAAAAAAAATTTTTTTTAAACAAAACAAAAAAAATTCAGAACTCTTCCAAAGGTAGAGTGAATGCAATACTAGACCAAATGGTAATAATATGCTTTCAAGGATATCAAGAATACGTCAGAAATCGATCTAAATTAGATAGAAAATCAATTTTGACATTCTTTACAAATTAATAATATGTTAAGTCATTTACACTTTTGTAAATCATAATCCTATCTCTATTCTCACTTTTTTCTCTCTTCATTTATTGGTGCTTTTTTCTTTATGTTTTTTTGTAAACTGACATGAAGTTGTTGAACAATGATTGCATATCTTTCCCATTTTTCTTCTTTTTCTTCTGCCTTTTTAAAGAATGAGAGTAATTTTTCTTGGTTTTTTTAATTTTGGCTCTTTTCTTAGATATAAGAATCAAGAAGACATTCCAGATTTTTTTGTATACTATTTGAACTGGTTCTCTCATAATTGTAAAGGTTTGCAGTCTGAAAGTGAATGTGCGGGATGTGAACCAGGAAAGTACTGTCCTGTGCCTGGCCTTACATCACCACAAGGCAACTGCTCATCCCGTTATTACTGCAGTGGCAATGCAACTGTCATGGCACCAACTGATGGCATCACAGGAAACAAATGTCCAGCTGGCTCTTATTGTCCTGAGGGTAGTGGACAGCCTGTACCATGTCCAGATGGAAGCTTCACAGACACTGAGCTGAACGATGTTTGTCTTCCATGTACTCCTGGTCACTATTGTATTAATGGACAAACACCTCCAGTTGCTTGCCCAGCTGGTTTCTATTGTCCAGAAGGTAAATTGACCAGTTAAAAATTTTGAAGTAATATTATGAAGGGTGTTAAATCATATCATGTTGCAGGTTCAAATAGAAATACAGAGGTCGCAGAGCCTTTTATTCTTGAGGAATTTTTTATTTAATTTTTGAAAATTGTTTGGGTTTTTTAATTTGTTTGTTGTTGTTTGGTTTTTTATTTGTGTTTGAGGGGTGGGGGGAGGGTATAATTCAAAGCTTAGATAAGTTACTTCTGAAATAGTTTTACATTGTCAACTGACCTGTCTGCTCCTTAGGAATTGTGAATGTGTGGGAAAAACAAATTCATAAGGATTTGAAAATACCACAGATCAATACTGAAGGATTCCAAAGTTTTCTTTTGAATGTAATCAGCACCAAATTTTCCTTTCCTTTGGTGAACGAAAAGTAGACTTATTTCATAGGCTTTGTGTCCTTAGAGAACTTTGAAGCATTTAAACTTTTTGTTTTTTTTAAGAGAGAAGTTTTAGATTAGGGATGGTCAAATTTTGATGGGGAAAGAAACAAAGTTTTTATGCTTAGACTTTGGGTTTTACTTCTTCATTTCATTTCTTACACAAGGTACTGGCCAAGTGTGGCAGGCATGTCCAGCAGGGACGTTTAGCCCTCACACTGGTCTTGCCAATGTCACTCAATGCACCTCTTGCACTGGAGGATTCTACTGTGGTCTGGACAACCTGACAGCTGAATCAGGACCTTGTGATGCCGGATACTTTTGCCGAAGTGGATCAGACAGTCAACAACCAACAGGCACAGGACAAGGAGATGCAGGTATTTGATACAAACTGTAAATGTCTTTTGCATGAATAGGGCACTAGAATGATATCAGTGAGTACAAAACCACAATGAAGAACATTAAAAAGGTACTAAATTTAATTAATGGATACTACGTGACATGACATGTGTTGGGGGTATTTGCATCTCGGGAGATGCAACAACATTGGTAATGCATAAAAAATAAAGACTATTGCCACCAATTTAAAACTACCTGTCATCAGTTGTAGTTTTTTTGTGTATCTTTATTTTTATTGTTTTTAATAAAAGTGAGACCCGAAACATTTAAGGTCTTTTTGTGTTGTGGTAATTACATGAGAAACTTACTGTTTTTGTATTAATATACACTTCATTATGAAATAAAAGAGAACTTTTTGTGAGTATGTACAATGCTGCCACGAGATTTTTCATTTTTAAAAGTGGCAGCATGCTTAAAATTTGAGGCATATACACTCTTTGACATAGGCATGTAATTATGACCTGTCTTGTCTCATTTCATAAAGATGAAATAGATTTTTCATCAAATGTGTTTTCTATTCTCTCCCAATGTTTTATTCAAGACAGGTCTTAAGTGCTCTTTTTCACCTCTTAATGCTTTCTTCAACAAAAATTTCATCCACTTTGATCTTTTATCCCGTAATGTTGTAATGTTATTCAGCACACTTCTAAGGTGCTTTCTTTTACCTCTCAATGTTTTATTTACAACAGGAGTATGCCCCTCTGGTCACTTCTGTCCACTCCAAACCCAAGAGCCTGAACCTTGTCCAGTTGGCACATTTAACAACAGAACATTGTTGACGGTGGAAAGTGAGTGCCAGCCATGCCTGCCTGGTTACTTCTGTTCTGTTCCAGGATTAGACTACCCAGAGGGACTTTGTGAAGCAGGTGAGAAAACATATATTAAATCATCAACATCCTGACCCTTCACCCCTCTAGGGTATAAGCAACAGAGAAGCATGCACTGATTTCTCTTTTCTGAGTGATTTTAGCAAGCCCACCCCATGCATTGCTTGATATACATTTATACTTTTTCATACAATGTTTTGATGTCTCCTACGGCCTACCCTTTCCGCTATGTCCTAGTAGATTCCATTTCAAAGCCTGTCCAACCTCCTTACATATTTATTTTTTTGCCCAGACATTTTTCTTTTTCTTTTTCCTGGAATGCTTCATTTATTCTCTCTTGCTCCTTGATGTTTTGAATTTTTCTGAAACAGGAATTTAAAAATTATTGATCTTACTTCACTCTTCCTGTTGCTGTTTCTGCTTTTAACAGCGACAAAATAGGATTGAATTAAAAAGTATTATCTTTTTATTTTCTTGAGTTTAGTATCCTTTAGATCTATTTATGACTTGCTTTGTGTAGAACATTTTCCTAATATAAGAACAATTCCATGTGCTGATAGGAATATGACAGAGATACCTCCTTTACCCTATTTCATTCATTCCTGTTATAGACTGAACTATGAATGGAGGAACAAAAGAGGAGACCAAATGGCATATTATTGAGTTAAGGATATGATAGCTTGTGAAGATTTAAATGTTTTATTGTACGTCCAATTTCAGATACAAACAAAATTTAAGAATAAAATAGATTAGCAAGGAGCATTGGCCTTTATATCCATTCAGAATACAGGAAAGCCTATCATGAATGAAAGAGGAAAAAAAACCCACTGCCCTAATATTTCTAGCCGGGAAAATGAAGTCCCATTGGAAGATATTAAGTCATTTCCCTGTCCTATTTGGTATGCCGAACATTGTAAATGCTAACCCATAATTTACATATATATGGAGCCTAGCCTGAAGTGGAATTTTAATTTTTGTTTTCTTATAATAATCAAATATTGTATCCTTTTTGATAAATCCATATCTATATTTAAGACAATTTTTTAATGAAATAAGTTTCATCATTTTTTTTAATATATCTTCTTTATTGTTCATGTGACTCAAATTTCCATTGTTTTTCTCTGTATTTTTGTGTAAGTGAAAAAATTGATAAATGTTGATTCAGTGCGATAATATAAAATTTTTAAGCAAACTTTTCTTTTATGCAATATATCTTTAATCAAGAAAATACTTCTGATGAAAATATTGTCAGTATGCAAGAGCAAGAGTGCCTGTAAAATGGCAGCATCTCTGTATACTCTACACGGAGTTGAGAAGATATTTGGTTGGAAAAGGCCTGTCGAGAAACACTTATAAAGCATTTTGAGCACTTAGTGGATTTAGCACCACATAAAAGCTCTAATTTTTGTTTAAATTGAAAATGCTAAGAAATTAAATAAGGAAATCAATTTCTTTAACCTTGCTTCAACTAAAATGGGATGAATTGATTCATGTGGTTCCCTTTTCTATGGCTTACGTCCTATTTTAAAAGCTTTCACTTGAGTCTGCCATTTCTGTATAATTAAATTTTTGTGTACTTTTGTGATTCTGTGTTTGGCCTATTTTGATAAAAGACAAAGAGCACTTGATTTTGTTCTGTTTTGTTTGTTTTGTTTTGTTTTTTTCATTTCTTTACAGTCCCTCTCTTTAAAATCCCAGGCCAACATGAACTGTTTGACTGTTGTTGTTTTCTTATTCCTTTATACATACAAAAAATGTAAACCATGACATCTTTTTTCAGCTTTTCAAAAGCTGACAACCATTTTTAAAACTGATAATTTTACATTGAAATGTCTGGAATCCTATAATTGTGTTGGATAAAATATGAATCATTAATGTGCATGGATTAATTTACTTCCTCAATGCTCTACACTGAATGAAAACCATGTCATTTTCTCGCTGCATTCCAGGTTATTACTGCACTGCCAGTTCCAACTCGTCCAATCCCACAACAGTGACATCACAAGGTGGTCCATGCCCCATTGGTTCATTCTGTGTTGAAGGTTCCAGTCAGCCTCAGACATGCCCTCCAGGCTCTTATGCTGCAACAGAAATGCAGTCCAACTGTACCATCTGCCCTCCAGGGTATTATTGCACTGCAGGAAGCAGTTCTCCTTCTCAGTGTCCCAAAGGTAAGAAAAGATTTTCATGTCTATAAACAGACTTAGATCTTACCTGTCACTTATCGCCATCGATAATGTAAGTGGTGGCTGCTTGACGTTTTGATGATTTTATGAGGTATCTGCATCTTTCTCTGTCATGTTCTAAAGTCCTGGCCCAGGGCATTTGTTTGCTTTGGGAGGGGTGGTCTGATACCAAAATTTTCCCTATGCATTACACCAATTTGACTCATACTCAGGTGGGATGGGCATGTGATGCTGAGTTGAAAAATGTAGACTTTTTCCCCCTGCACTTCTGGTGCCATGGAAATGGGGGACCATCTTGGATTTTGGCACAAACTTGTACACATTTTCAAATACGATAAGCTTCCAAATTTTTTGAATTAACACTTTTTTTTTATACAATATCTAAAAATGATCGAAGGGAATTTTGGTTATAATAAAACTTTCATAAGTATGACTTTTTTAAAAAGAGTCCATCAGATTGTATCAAAAAGTGCCCCAAAATTATACAAAAAATTCAATTTTCTCAAAAGTATGGCACATGTCAAAAAGTTCTTCTGAAAATTTTGGCATTTTGGTCCAAGCAACATTCCCACCAAGTTCCATCAGGATACCTTCAGAGACAAAAAAGAAGATCCACATTAAAGTTCCAAAAGCAGCATTTTGAGAAAAACGCAATTAAAGACAAAATATGATGAAAAGCTTCAGGAAACACCACAAGAACTGGGTATGAGACTTCAAATCATATCCATATCACAAGCCAGACCTCTCTCATCTTCCTCTACCTTCTTGCAGTCTCTTGCCTGAGTCTGAGCTCTCTTTTTTATTTTAACTTTTTATGGGTAGCCTGGAGTTCACTGTGAGGTGTCATTTATGCTCCCTTTTTGTGCTCTGCCTTCAAGCATCCCTTACAATGCCAGTGCCGATAAATTTTTTTACAGCAGCTAGACCAGCAGGACCATCTTTGAACACTGCAGAGAGCTTTTCAGGGAAGGGAATGCCTCTTTGTCGCATTGGGGACAACACACTTTGATGAAAATGCTAATTGTCTCTCTCCCTTGTGCTCTACATACAGCAAATGCTCTCCAACTTTGCTGCTTATGGAGTCAGAGTGTAAGAACAGTAAAAGGATACCAAACACTTTAGCCTAATGGCAGTATGAAAGGCGTATCTCGGCACTTTTTAAGAGACAAAGTTGTGTTTTTCTCTTAAATTGATATACACATCAAGGGACCACCCATATCTAAAGAATTAGTAAAAAATGAAATATACGCTCAATCCACTCAAATTTACCTGAATCTTCAAGAGAAATGATAGCTCTTGGTGAGCACCTAATAATCCCAAAAATGGATCTTTCAGTAAAAAATTGACTCTCGTTTCCTATTATTCTATCAAAAAAGAGAAAAGACACCAATTGATGAAAGGAAAGTATGGTGAATGGTTCACTTTTTTGGCCTTGTTTTTTTATTGTTGTTTTTTTTCGGAGGGGGGATTTAGATAAGACCTATAGCTTAAAAAAAATCTTTTCCTATCCATTAACACCGCTCTCTTTCAAACAGTTATGAAATCAAACGATTATGCCTTTGCATCTGGAAAATTTTATATGCCTTTGTGTCTGGAAATCTTTAACACTTAGCTAGCTTTTAATCTCTCTTGAATCATACTGTAATACAGTAGTTCTCTTTCTGTTTAAAGTTTTCATATTAAGAGCACGATCAGTTTTAAAGTAAAACCCCTTGTGTTTTACAGGAGATAAAAATCAGTTAGTTGCCTCTGTGCCTCATCTTTGTCATAGCTTTTTTTAATTATTTGAAAGTTGCATATAGCTAATGATACTTTTACTAGTATTTAAGCTTCAATATAAAAAAAATTCTTCTGTGATCTTGATAGGCCATTACTGCCCAGAGGGAACAGAATTTGATACTCAATACCCATGTCCTAATGGCACTTTCAATAATGTGACAACAAGCTCCAGTGATTCAGCATGCCAGATTTGCACACCAGGCTACTACTGTGATCGTCCTGGATTGGCAGAGCCTAATGGTGATTATGAAACTTGCATCTTTATCATTACCACCACAATAATCTTCCTCAAAATCATCATCTTCATCTATATCATTTTCATCCATGTACACCCATCAGTGCTCACATTCTTGTATGTTTAAATCTCAAATGATGTATTTATCATTATTTATAATGAAAGATAAAGATAGACCAAACAAGCCTTGGAAATATAGAACAATTCAAATACTTTGGATCTATCAAAACAGCAGATAGACAATTCAAAAAAGACATCAATGCCAGAATAGGCATGGCCAAGCAAAAAATGCTCTGATTAAAGAACATATGGAGAGACAGAACGCTACCAACTGAAAGCTGCTGAAATGTGGTTCTGCAGATGCCTGCTGAGAGTGAAATGGACAAAGAAAAGAACTGATGAAAGTATCCTGAAACAACTAAGAATAAAGAAGATGATACTTGATAACATCAGCAAAAGGAAACTCAGATACATTGGATATGCGATAAGAGATAAAGATACACAACTAAGGAAGACTGTTCTCCATGGAAAAATTCAGTCAGTGAGAACACGAGACAGACGATCAGCCTCCCACATAAACTGCTTCAACAACACAACAAGCCTGAAGCTCCTAGCCATCTCTCAATGCAGCCAGAACAGAGGCTAATGGAGGAAGTTTGTGAAGCTTACATGTGCGTATGCTAACATTGACAAACGATGAGGCTAATAGGTAAGGTCAGGCGATAATGAAGCATGATGCATGGAGGAAGACCCTTTTTCATGCATGGCTTTTATTATGAAACATTATTTTTTTAATGCAACAGTTGGAAGTTTACTATTTTTGCAATGGCTTTCATTGTCAAATGAAATGATCAAACATAAACTCATTTGGACCAATAATTTTATCTCATGGACATTTGTTGCAGGTCCTTGCTCTGGTGGCTACTATTGTACATCTGGTTCATGGTCACCAATGCCATCCACAATAGGAAATGAAACTTTGGGAACATGTGACTGTCCTGGCCTCAGCACTGGTGGCAAGTGTGAGGCTGGTACTTTCTGTCCTGAAGGATCATCAGCTCCAATTCCATGCACAGGTCAGCTCAGTTTGTCTTCAGTAAAGATTTATTGATAATTGATTATATACAACAAAAAATCCTAACCTTGAAAACACATTTTATGTATACTTAAGATTTTCATTCATTATTCAGGCTGTCCGCCTAGCCCATGGACAATTGAAGTATCTGTAACTTTGAAACTTAATTTCTGTTGACTTTAAATTCAAGATTAAACTCTGATAGACATGTTCTCCACAGTTCATGTGTAAAGTGTCTACCAGCATCTCTGTAGATATCTAGATCTTTGTATATGGTTTAATACATAGATTCTGTTTTGATTTTGTTATGGTTGAATACTAAGAGTTTCAGTACTGTGAAACAATGAGACATAAAGCTAAAGCCAAACTTCTTAACCATTTTTCTTTATCCATAGCTTTGAGTGATAAAAAATTGCATCTTCTCTATTGTCTTTTTCTCCTCTATTCATTCTTTGTGTGTGTTTGTGTATGTGTAAGGGAGGGGGCATAAGTGGTAAGGTCTTAGTAAAGCATAACCTTGATATTTTGTAAAACAAAAGTTCTGGGATACTCAGGCTCATTCTTCTTGCTGTCTCATTTCCAGGTGGTTACTTCTGTGATTCTTATGGACTTTCAACGGAATCTGGCAAATGTTTAGCAGGCTATTATTGCAATGGTAGTGCTATTATCTCCAATCCAGTGGATGAATCATTTGGCGATATATGCCCAGAGGGACATTACTGTCCAGAGGGCTCTACAAGTCCCACTCCTTGCTCAGAAGGGACATACTCTGGGCTTTTTGGAAATCACAATGAGAGCAGCTGTCTCCCTTGCACTGCAGGCATGTACTGTCCTGGTACAGGGCTTGCAGCTCCCGTTGATCAATGCGATGTTGGATGGTTCTGCCCTGAAGGTCAAATCTTACCACAGCCTCCTGGCAATCAGTGTTTGGCTGGACATGAGTGTCCAAGAGGAAGCCCTGACCAGTCACCTTGTCCATCTGGATCTTATCAGCCTCTTGCCGGAGAAGGAGAATGTCTGGTTTGCCCTGGAGGTATGTACTGTGATCAAACTGAGGCCATATCAGAGCAACAGAGTGGAAGCTCAGCTCCATCTCATGGAGTTGTGACACCCAAGATTTGTCCCCTTGGTCATTTCTGTCCCAATGGCACAATGACTGACAAAGAGAACCCCTGTCCTCTAGGAACATTTGGAAATGACACGGGTCTTGAAAGTGAATCTCAATGTACAAATTGCTTGCCTGGTCATTACTGCATTGTTGAGGGCATCCATGAACCAAGTGGTTTGTGCAATGCTGGTTTCTACTGTGTTATAAATCAAACATCTATTTCACCCTCACTAAATGCAAATGGAGGACCATGCCCTCAAGGCACATTCTGTGTTGAAGGTTCATCACAGCCAGAGTCTTGCCCAAAAGGAACCTATGGGGATCGTGATGAACTGCCATCATTAGCTGATTGTACTTTTTGCCCACCTGGAGAATATTGTGCACAGTCAGGCCTCTCTGCACCAAATGGATCATGCCTGGCAGGATATTATTGCTCAAATTCATCAGAGGAAGCAAATCCAATTGGCAAAAACTACGGTGATGAATGTCCTCCTGGATATTACTGTCCAACACACAGCTACCAACCTACAGCCTGTCCTCAAGGGACATACCAACCTTCCACTCAGCGAATAGACTTGATTGACTGCTTACAATGCGATCCAGGTTTCTTCTGTAACATGACAGGCAGTGATTCATTGGCTGGTCCATGCGATGAAGGTTTTTACTGCATAGGCGGGGCTAATTCCTCAGCTCCAAGGGATGGCATCACAGGAGATATTTGCCCTGCAGGTTCCTACTGTCCTCAGGAATCAGCTCAACATTTGTACTGTCCAAATGGCACCTACACCAACCATTCTGGAGCAGCTGCCTGCTATGATTGTCCTGAAGGTAAAACATTGATGAACTATTCTTTGGGATTTTTTCTCTTGTATGCATGAATTTTTTTGGTTTTAGTTATTATAGATTTAATGATAAGGAAAATAATATAAGGCAATAATAATAAT
>JAOWAY010072552.1:0-11455 GCA_028565895.1 Goniobranchus geometricus
TGCAGTACTGGAAGAAGCAGGAGTAGGAAGATCATTGCTAAAGACAATCAGACAAAGGCAACTGAAGTTTTTAGGTCGTATAAATCGACATAAGGACTTGAACATCTAGCCCTGACTGGAAAAATTGAGGGGACAAGACGTAGGGACAGACAGAGAGTGACATATTTGGGGAGATTAAATCACTGGCTGACAAACAAAAAGCAGAAAACTAATATCATGAACTTCCTGGGGTTGTCTGAACAGAGAAGTGAATGGCGTGTCACGGTCGCCAATGTCTGTCTCAGACCTGGTACTTGATGATGATGACAGTCAGTTAATTTGAACAATTACCAACTTACGTAGTTTCATCGAAATTGTCAAAGAATTAATCTAATTTTGATCCATGATTTTTTTATAACTACTAGTATTTTCTGGTTAACTTCAAAAAATTGTTCAGCAATGAAAGAGATATTACTTAGCAACATAGAATGTTTCTATCAAATCCTAAAGGGATATTGAAGAAAAGAGAAGAGCGAGAAGTCCCCTGTTCATGATGGATATGTGATTTCTTTAATGTAACCTATTGTCTCTTTAGTTCTCGTTTACTTTTTATCTCAGACGTACTAGTTTTCAACAATTTCCTTCTTTGTTTGTTTGTTGTTTTTTTTTCTATGGGCAATGTGAATAGTGAAATTTCTTATCATTTGTGGGTTTTAAAGGATTTCACATAAGGGCTCATATAAACATATGACATTTCTGTACAGGGCTGAAAATCACAGATTTGGCTGGTTGTCATTTGCTGCACCTTGTCGACATTATTTCACAAGTCTTGCGTCTTTTGCATGCCAAAATAATTATTCCCTTCCTCCATTATAATCTGGTTTTGCTATGTACAGGACTTGCTTATCTCTGCCCCTAAAACAACTTTGATATCCCCCTAATTATTGTCTGTTGGTCAAATGATGCATTTCATGCTTATGGTGCTTGTCTCATTGAATGCTGTGACAATATTGGAGTCTGGCTCTTGCATGAAAAGGTCATTTTGCCCTTCCTTGCCTCCCCTTCTTTTTTTCTTTCCTTTTATGCTTGAAAAATGTCATTGAAATTATTGCAAATCACAAGTATTCAAACACGGTCTCCCGATTAGATAAAAAACAACAAAAAAAAGACAATCAGCCAAGGTTCATCATAATGTGGTAATATCATTTGTTACCTAAAATCGGCAATATTGCTTTCTTCCTCAAAATTAGAGAATACATAAAGTAAACCACCTGAAATAAAAAACAAGATTTCAAAGTCATGCCTTTATTCAGGTAATTTATCTCAACACTGTAAAGCTACATTTATAAACCTTACCCTGAAAGTGTTCCAAATGCAAGTGAATTAGACTGCTGCTAATTTGTTTATGCTGAGTCATCACATTCAATCTGACTGTCCCCCGGCTAGAATAATATGAGTTGAGAATTAGTGCAGATGAAACAGGATTTTCATCACTCTTTGGACGGTCCAGCTGATCCTTGAAATGTTGCAGTTGAAAGTCACATTTTAGAATCCCAAACATGAGAAACCATAAAAGTGGTCCAAAAAAAAAATAAAAAAAAATTTAGAAGCCTTTTTAAAGACCAACTAGAGGTGGGGAAAGTTTAGAAGCCTTTTGAAAGACCAACTAGAGGTGGGGAAAAATTTAGAGAAAGATAAAGTGTTCACTTTTGAGAAAGATTTGTATGTTTACACCCTATGTTAGAACAACTTTGTGTAATGATTTATCTATGTAAATATGTAGAGATATGTCATGAAGTTTTTATTGCAGAAATGAATTGAAAAAGTTTACTTTTCAAAGAAATTTCTATTGAATTCCTCTGTCCCCATTTAAGAAACTCTTTGGGATTTTTAAAATATTTTTTATGCTTCTTGTTTGCTTTTATACCTACATGTATTGAAGTGCTAATTCTCATGCTGAAAACTTTTTCACGGGGGTTAAGACGGCCATCATGTTGATCAACTTTCAGGCACCACATTTGGCTCAAGGAGTCAAGTAAATGACCCATCACGTATCTGGACCATGGAGATGGCTGATAAAGGCCCCTCTAGTTACTATTCTCGTTCCCAGGCAGAAGCTTACAGCCGCAAGCCCCACGTTACCAGTGAGGACGGTTCCAGTCTTGTCTACGATCATGGCGAGTCTCCTTGTTTCATTATCTGCGTGTTGCTGTCAGGCCGTCCATCCCATCCAAGCTTCTTGGGGGGTTTAGTTTCATTATCTGCGTGTTGTTGTCAGGCCGTCCATCCTATCCATGCTTCTTGGGGGGTTTTAGTTTCATTATCTGCGTGTTGCTGTCAGGCCGTCCATCCTATCCATGCTTCTTGGGGGGTTTAGCTCCCCCTTTCCCCCCCCCCCCCCTGGCTTTTCTAGGCAGTAAAAACTTACACCCATTAGGCACAAGCTGTATCAATAAACTCCAACTTTTTGTTTTGTTGCTGGGATTTTGTTGCGCGGGAGGGGGAGGGGGTCTGAAACCAAAACTTTCCCTATACATCACACCATTTTGACTCGTACCTAGGTAGGATGGGCATGTGACGCTGAGTTGAAAAATGTAAACTTTTGCACCCTTGCGCTACCGGTTTCCATGGACCAAACTTTCACACATTTTCCTATGCAATAGGCTTCCACATTTTTTCATGTACGGCTTTCAAACTTGGCACACTTCTCTTTTGATACAATTTGTAAAGATGATCAGACTGATTTTGGGTCACATGGGAAACTTTCTTTGGGTGTGAATTTTTTAAAAAGAGTCCATAAAAATGTATCAAAAAGTGCAAAAAAAAAAGGATTGGAAAAATTCAATTTTCACATAAGTGTGAGACATATCGGAAAGGTCTTCTGATTGTTTTTCTGTGTTTTGATCCAAACAACATTCCCACCAAACTTTATCAGGATGTCTTTAGAAACAAAAAAGTAGATCCACAATAATGTCCAAAAAACAGAATTTTGAGAAAAATGCAATCAAAGAACAAATTTGATGAAAAACTTCAGGAAAGACCCCAAACACTGGGCATGAGACTTCCAAACAATCGCTGTATCTCAAGCCAGACATCTCTAGTCTTCCTCTGCCTTCTTTCAGTCCCTTGTCTAAGTCTGAGCTCCCTTTTTTTTATTTTTTTTCATATGCTTTATGGGTTGCCTGGAGTTCCCTTTTTAAGGGTCATTTACCCTCCCTTTTTGTGCTCAGCCTTCAATCCTCTCATCCAATGCCAGCGCTGATTGATTTTTTTACAGCAGCTAGACTGGCAGGACCACCATTGAACACCCCAGCAAGCATTTCAGGGAAGGGAATGCCACTTTGCAGTATTGGGACAGGACATTTTGATGAAAGTACTAATTAGGATTTTGTGAAGCCCTCAGTTCTCCCCCTCCCCTTTGCTCTACGAGACAGCAAATGATCCCCGACTTTGTAGTTTATGGAGGCAGAGTGTAAGAGCAGTAAAACGATACCAAATGCTTGAGCTTAGTCAAAAATTGACTCTCCAAGTCCCCCTCCCCTTAACACAGGGATGAAATATATTAAACATTTCTTTAAAGAATAGCAAATTTGCAGTAAGCTCCCCCCCTCTCTCCCATCCACTTACCTACCCTTTGCTTCAGCCTTCATTCATCATTCCCCAAACATAAGTATTTGTGCTGGTAGATAAAAGAATGAAAGGTGAAAACAAATAGGTGTACCTTGGCAAAGGAGAAGTGGGAAAAGTTACTGATATGACACAAATGTGTGGGTTTCAAAAATTAATCCAGCTCTTGATGAAATCTCTCTTTTATGATGTAAAGGGCCTGAAAAGTTTAAAGACACATAGAATATTATGATTTCTTCTGTTACCCGTGTTACAGGAAGAGCCAAAATATTCCTGCCCGTAAATCTCACTGTAAGTTGTATTTATCCTTACTAAGCGTTGTTAAAAAGAAAAAGGCAAATATGCTAATATGACTTTTGTTCTCCATGTTGAAAGAAAGGCCAAAATATATCCACAATTCATTCTTACTTACTTACTTACTTCCTACCCATTATGCCGGTTGGCATGTAGGTCAGTAATAAAGGATCGCCATTTCTCTCTATCCTGGGCCAAATTCTGGATGGAATGCCGGGAATGATTTCATACTTTCAGGTCGACGTCTAGTTCTCCACCAGGTATTCTTGGGCCTTCCACGTTTCATTGCGCCATTGGGCATCCAGTGGAGGGCTATTGTAGAGATGCTGCTCTGTTCTATTCTACAAACAAACCTACCTTATCCATGTGAATCTTTTTTTTTTAAGGATGATATTCATTCTTTACTTAAGACTTTTTGTCATTACTTTGAGCTATTATATTTATGTCTCTCTGCTTTCATGCTGAAGTTGAATATCATCGGTTCACTTTATTTCTCCCTCATGCATTCTAATACAAAATTGCTGTTGAGTAGAAATCTCGATGAAAATGTGGAAATAAATAAGATTAGGGTTACTCTGTAACAGATAAGACAAGACAAAACGTATCGTCAATGTTGTTTCCCAAAAATACAAGTCCATCATTGCTGGGTGGTATCTTTGGACACATACTTTGAGAGTGTTAAAATTATTTTTTTGGGAACACAAAACATTCACCTTATACATTTAGATCACATCATTAAATGACGCATTTCCATGGGTCCAAAATTTCCCATCTAAACTAGGGCAAACGGACTCGAATATGGATTATACAGGTGCCAAAATGTGATGTGAAGAAACTTTGGAGTCACACATTTAGATTTAGAGGACGCCACTGACCATATATTTCCGACCAGTGGTTTTTTTGGACTTTGTTTTTTTTTTCATTCTTCTTCTTTTCGTTTTTTTCTTATCTGACATTATTATTTTTAGTTTCCTGTATAGCTGCCACGACTTGTTTTCTGCATCACTTCCTGTTCTCATTCCCTACAGCCTGGAGCTAAGCCCTCTGTTTTATTTAGTTTTTATTTTATTTATGAAGGTTTAATTTACTCACCGTCTGTTTTCAATCTTGTTTAATTGTGTCTGAAGAAGGACAATGGTCCTAAAGGTTAGAGTAATCTTGTCTTGTCGTACCTTTCATTGAGTAAACCTCAACTTCTACTTCCTAGTGGCATGACTCATAGTGGCATGAAAGGAAAGCTAGGAGGCTTTGGTTTATGGTTTTTGCCCAAATAAATCAAACTTGCTTCTGTGTTCTTTGTTGCCCCTTGGTAAATAATACAGAATCAGGAATGTAAAAATCTTTAAGAAAAGAGTACCGGTACCTAAAATCCCAATGGCTTATGCCGCAATTAATAGTCCACCTTCATGCTTGCCCCATGATATGCCTGCTCTGTCTGTGATTTTCGCTCTTTTTGTTTTTTCATTGGGACAGACATGACACAAGAGAAAAGCATTTATTGTTGTTTATATTTAATGAGAAAATAGAAAATATATTCAAGCCATAATACAATGCTTAACATTGACAAAAGATGAGAATATAGGAATACATGAGAGATGTTTATAGTTAAGCATTTTTACTGAAGTCTTCCATAGCAATGAAAATACTCAAACATTTAAGAGAGGAAGAATTGATTGGCCCGTTTTTTCTTTTTTTATCTCTACCTATGGAAAGAGGAATGTATGTCTAATTTACGTATTAGTATGTTTTTGGAGTCAAAATATATTCAGGAACACAAACGGTGATGTGAGTAGTAACATGTCATATATTCCTTTGAAATCAATATTTTTACATGGTGAAAGAGAAATGTGTGCCTGTTTTATTTTATTTAGTAGTATGCCCATATGCAGTCAAAATGTTTATAACATGTTAAAAGATAACAATAATAACATACAAAATAAATTCCTTTTAAGTCGAGAAAAAAAGTTTGCCTATTTATCATATGGTTTTTAAAGGCCTTTCGTGTATTTTTGCTTTGTCTGTAGCTAGTTGTAACAGAAAATCTAACTGATTAGTTTCTTTAATCAATCTTTTTCCAGATGAGGCATTCAAACGGAATCTTATGTCTACCAAGAGAGACCAAAACAGAGAAAGAGTTGCATCGGAAAATACAAATTTTGCTGACAGTGATCAAGACGATCCAGATCATTTTGAAGAAAAGGTGATAAGACCTAGATGGAGACCAAGAGATAGAGGACGAAGAAATCAAAGACCTCCGTCATTTGAAGAAGCTGTCAGTGAACGCTCTTCACAACACTCCTCTGATGAATCTGAGGATGACAAGACAGATTCTAGCGATGAAAGCATCGTGAAAAAAAGAATAACATCGTCAGAGGAAGAGAGCTCAGGGTCATCACGATCATCAAGCGAGACAGAGAGTGAAAGTGATTATGACTCTCGCAGAGGTGCAAGGGCTAAGCGAGGAAAGGGAAGACACAAAAAGGATAAGAAACGTCGCAGGTCTTCCACAGATGGTGAAACTTCTTCATATCGCAGCGGCCCCCGAGGGAAAAAGCCGCCAGCTGCTGCAGCTGCTGCGGCTCCTTACGCAGCTTATCCTCCTGGCCAGTTTGTGCCTGTGATGGCAGGGCCACCAGCTTTTCAACCTGTACATATGGTCCCTAATTTTCCTCCACCACACTATCCAAATGAAGCTCAGGCAGCACACAGACAACCTCAAGTTCAGCCAACAGATCCACCTGTCTACTCTTACCTGGTCCGTCGCGGGTACACTCCAATGGAACCTAACGCAGGTCGGAACTCTCCAGCTAGCAGTGGCAGCCAAAGACCACCTCCAGAGGAGCCTGATGCACCTCTTCAGAGTGGGGTTGAATACATGCGTCGATGATGACTTTGTTAAATAGTGCCTCGAAGTCCTCAGTGTACTGCCTTGCTCAACACATTCCCTACAAAACCGTTGTCTCTTTTTTTGTTTTATATTAATTCAGCATCAGACTTAATAGCTGTACATTCCCTAGATTACGTACATTCCGCTCAGGAAGTACTATGTTGCCATTTTTATTTGAGAGGCTGTATATTTCTCTTTGTACTATATAAATATGCTTATACGGCTTTTCTAATGGAATTGGCAGTGTGTGATGCAAAATGTTGATCTTTTGATGTCATAATAAGCTTTTCATTTTTGTTATACATACATTCCAAAAGCAGTTGTGACCTTTTAAAAATTATACATCTGTTGATACTTTCGTATTTGAAATTTATTTAGACATTTTTAATCTCGCTATTTGATTCACATATCTTTTCTGTGGAATTAATGATTGTATATATTATGAATGCCAGTGATTTGAGAATTTTAAGTATGTAATGTGGGACTCACTCCTGCATCTGATCTCACTGTCATGTCTGTTTCACATCTTATAACAAACTTGCTCAGAAACCAGAAGATGCGAACCAAGTTTCAGTCCCTCATCCCATCTATTTTTAGCACTTTCGTTGTCAGCCTCTCGTAATGAAATAAACCCTTCATTGCCATGGGTTGTGCTCGAAATAGGACAAAATGAGTGTTTTCAGATAAAAAATTCCCACTTCCATTGAACATATTATATATGCATGAAATTTTCAGGATTGCTTCATGGATGAATAAAGATCATTTTCGCTTAATCAATTAATCAAATTTTATGCAAATGGGGTCACATGACCTGTCAGCCATTTTGGATTCTGAATAAAATCGGGAAATTCACATATGATCCTTACTTCCAACCATTCTCCAATCAAAAATCAACAATTATTATATCAAAATGTGATCAGAACAAAATGGAGATTGTGGAGTAGGCTTCAGGTACCAAGGGTGGTTTTTTTTTGGTTGTATTTTGTGTTTTATACTACTATCTATAACAAGAGGAAAAACACGCTAGACCACCAGTGAAAAAGTAAAGAAAGTTTGACTATCATGAATGAACTTTACTGAACTACTATAGTAAAATTAGGTCTACATTGTCTCTATCAAACTCTATAATCCACTCACTGCGTTTAAATGTCTCCTCTTCTACTAAACACTGCTATTTGAAGGGTCAATGAATGTCAGTAGGCCTATCCAAGTCATTACTAGCATCGGCTGGCGATGTGCCCTGGCCATTTGGTCGAGCCACCGTTTTCCTACTCTATGATATAGATTTAGATCAGAGGCCGGTAATTCTGGTCAGTAGATTTTCATGTAGGCTACTCAAACTAACCTCCCTACTAGATCTAGACCCAGTTTTCCATGAAAAACCACTATATGAGCCAGAATCGTGATGATAAACATCAACGACGACCCCTGTTCAAAGTGAAAGTAGAAAATGGTAGTAAACAAGCTGTCAATAGCAAAATACGCGTCGAACACGGCAAAAAAAATTCAGAGAGTAGGCTCAACACCTTTTGAGAGAAGGGATCTAACTACAGTTATTCTATAGTGTCGTGGTTTTTGTGTATTGCACCTTTTATCGACGATGGTCGGGATTCGACTTGAGTCAAATGCGACAACATACGGTATGAACTGTAAATTCGAGTGGAGTCAAATTTGGCAAGGAAAGTATTACAGGTAGCTCACTATTGGGGAAGAAAATGGAAAAAGATGTTTCTAATATTTTGTTATTTCCTTCTCTAATAATTAGACTGGATCTCTAGGTTATTGATTTAGATTTTAAAAAGTGTACGATATCTAAATTTAGATTCAATTGAAATTCATGAATTCTCAATCACTCAAGACCTATCACTTATTAACCACTTTAATCTTCTGTTAAAGTTTGGTATATTTTGTATTTTAACCCTTGTCTTATTCTGGATCTTGATGTGTCAACTTCTCTCGATATTTTGGAATGGCAGACTCGTTCAGGGCCTGTTGGTCACATTACCAGAGGCTACTACATGCCAGTAACTTGACCCTGAGACCTGGCTGATTCTACTACATGCCAGTAACTTGACCCTGAGACCTGGCTAATTCTACTACATGTAATATACGGGCATATATACGACATAGTAGGCCTACATGTACATTTGAGCATGAAACCAATTTTTTTCAATATGTGAATGATATGATGAGATGAATCTCATTGGGCAGTGAAAGAACAAGCCAAAACAAAAAGAAAACTTTTACTAGTAAGTCAAGCCAACACTGATTTACATAATTAAGATATGTATAAGTAAAAGGCTATATAATGAGCATTAACTCAGTTTGTAAGTTAGGTTAATAAATTTAATGGTAATTTTATTTGATGATTCTCACTGTCTGGGTTCAGGATTCCTCATCAGAGTGGGTTTAAGATGGACCCCAAATCACTCATCCTCATGCATGTTCTATAAGGCAACTAAAGCCTGCTGGTGCTGCTAGACGCTTGCAGTTTGAATCATTTCAGTCTAAGCGTCAGTCAACCTCAACCCATCAGTTAAACCAGAACACATTGTGTTATCCACACCATACAAACAGATAGCAAGACATTGGCTTGTTGTCATACTAGTACACATGGTGGTGAAACAACTTAAATCCTACAACCTGTCACACCCTGTGTCTACCTGGCAAAACAAAGTGTTCATTGCTATAAATTCTGTAAAAATGTCATTTCATTAATAAGCATTAAATTGAGCAGTGTACACGAAGACTTTCTGAATTTTAGCGTGCCGCGTTCAAAAATATATTTATTTTTATGATCGGGGTGATATTTGAGATACTTTTTTACCGATTTGTGTTCTGGCTAGGAAAGATCAAAGGAAACCTCCTTCCATCAGGACTGCCCCCAAAAAATCCAGCATGTCAATTGTTGAACTGACACCAGCCTAACTGTCAGTGCCGAGTGCACACTCCCACACACACTATCAGACACACTCCCAGACACACTATCAGACACACTCCCAGACACACTATCAGACACACTCCCAGACACACTATCAGACACACTATCAGACACACTATCAGACACACTATCAGACACACTCCCAGACACACTATCAGACACACTCCCACACACACCTTTCTTTCTACCAACTGGTTGGCCACTTCAAGTAAATCAGGTGATTCCAACGGGCTTGAGGGTTGAGTGAGAGTGAGAGCTTCTTCGCTTTTCTATTGCATTGTCCATCTTCTGTCAGTGGTCAGGTTCTCTTTTTGTTTCCTCCGAAAGTGGAGGATTTTGCTGGAAGCGGAAGAGGGATTGAGTGGCCATCCCTCAGTTGTGTGCATTGCAAGACTTACAAAGAATAAAACCTGGGTCGTTGGCCCTTTAGATGGACTGAAAGCCTTTGCATACAAAGGGAAAGCAGAAAATCCTCGGTGTTTTTATGGGGCAAAGTTTTACAATTGGATGGCCATTGTTACCTAAGTAATGGTTGTTTTGTTCCTTTGTGAAAGGATAATTGAATTGGCGTTAAATTATAAATTAATCCTCCATTAAATGCCCGTTATTAATTTTTACTATTTTATCTAGGCCTTTATGTATTATAATTTTACTATTTTATCTAGGCCTTTATGTATTATATTGCTTTCTGCTTATGTTAAAGGTTTATTTCCTCTGCTGAAAACCTACTTGTGCTACTTCTGTTCTCTCTTTTTATCTACCTATCTTCTTACTCTTTCCATGGGCTTTGAGATGACCCTTATAGATTGGAAAGAGTCCTGAACCAACACCAACAAACAGAACATTTCTGATTTCATGCTTTTTTATAGAGATATTTTTTATTGCAAATGAAGCAAGCTTGAATTTAATTTGGATTTGAATGTGAATGGCAAAGAATGCTTACGTAAACCGTATAAGTTTGTGTGTTGATGTGTTTCCATTTTATGTTTGACATGTGCACTTGAGACTTATGTCAACATATATTCGGGTTCTGTGAAAATAATAATACTGATTTTCTCTAGAGGAAAATTCAGAGTTTGTTAATTGTTCATCATTTCCTTATTACAGATAGACCTGAGAGTTAAAGCCGTGATTAGTTTGATTTCTTAACTCTTCCTCTGTTTAGAAACTGATATTATGATTATGATATCATTATTATCATCCTTATTATATTATCATTATTTTTAAAATTCGCAACTTTATCTTTCAAACTTACCATTTACATGAAGTATGTGTAAATAAAGACATGCTCTTCCTTTTATTACTGATTTCTACATAAAACGGTAGTGACAAAACACTGTCATTGAAAGTGTCTGGCTTTTAATCATGGTTCTTTGAATCCCAAATACAGTTTTGTCAAGGGGTCACTCTTGTTCATGGCATGCTGCAAGAAGCCTGAAAGTTTCATCCCCCACAATACTTTGTAGCTGTTATGTAGGAAATATCTATATTGACATCTACACGTATTTAATAGGTAAAGTACAGTAGAGTCCACTTAAGATGGGCTCCTTCCCTTAACCTTAAATCTCTGCGTGCCATAAGGCACATAAGGTTTGGACGTCACTCCGCCATCTGTCTCTTTCAGCTGCTGCATGTCGTGCTGATGCCCACGTGTTCCACCCAGCTGCTTTTCTCTCAACCTCAACCATTCTTCTCCATGTGGTCTTTGGTCTACCACATTTTCTCTT
>JAOWAY010072663.1:0-11455 GCA_028565895.1 Goniobranchus geometricus
TTATCTCAAGCATCATTTTACTGGTGTGAGAGGCTTTGATTGTGGGCTTTGACTATTACCCTTGCCATGAGATTAGTCCCATCCCTGTTAAGTAGTGTGAAAGAAGGATGGGATGGGAAAGCAATCTCAAAGTATGGGTAAACTGAAGACACGATCTGATATTGTAAAAAGGTTGACTGCACTGCTTTTGACGCAGAGACAAAGGTGACTGCTGACTAGATATATGTGTGTAATTGTAATGTTGAATCATTGACTCAGCTTTGGGAAAGAGAGAAGGGAAAATGATGCTTGCCAGATGCTGATTTTCTATGTTTTAAAGGATATCATGCAAACCCTGGAAACAAAATTTTGAAGAGTAACGCTCATGCATCACAAAATCTTAAAGGGGTAATCTGCAGGTAATATATGCGTAATATATACACTTCAAATCATTCTGTTAGATAAAAGTGGACTGGGCTTGATGGGTTCTAAGTAACACACCTATCGTCTGTGTAACTCTTCTAACCGTCGAAATTCCATTTATAATTTTTTTTTCAGGAGAACGAAAAAAATGTAGATATTCAAACTCAACAAGCCTGAAACAACAATTCTATGCAAATAATCATTTAAAGGGTGTGTTTAGATATAACCACAGTGTTCTGAGCAGAATCTTCTCAAGATTTTGACAAAACAGGCTGATGAAGTGTTCCTGTAGTTTTCACACAACGAATACGGGTCCTAAACATAGGAAATTAGATGGTTGTAGAATTACACCGAAGATGTACTTACCTTTTCCATAATTTCTTTTGAAGAATTT
Organism: Goniobranchus geometricus; assembly: GCA_028565895.1. Classification (NCBI taxonomy): domain Eukaryota; kingdom Metazoa; phylum Mollusca; class Gastropoda; order Nudibranchia; family Chromodorididae; genus Goniobranchus; species Goniobranchus geometricus. The sequence continues at coordinate 797 of JAOWAY010072663.1, forward strand.
TCATAAATCGATATTCTTTGACCTCTTGTTTATCTACAGCATAATGAAAATTTATTTTGTATTGTGGAATTAGTCAGGAATTGTGTTGGTTCTCATTGATTAGCTTTATTTGTTTCACATTCTAGACAGGTCATCAGCCAGCTGTTAGAATATGGGATGTGGAAGAAAAGACACAAGTTGCTGAATTTCATGGACACAAATTTGGCATCAACTGTGTGGTATGTTATATAAACAAACATATAATTTGGTCAATGTTTTATAACGGGCATTCAATGGGATTGATGTCTTTCGTTGATTCAACTTTTCCATTACTGTTATGTGAGTTGATCTCATTCTACTAGCAATGATCCAAAGATACCTCATGAAATGTTGGCGTGTTCATTAAAATTTGTGTAAGCAGTTGCCATTTTGGACTAGCTTTTGTTGCCTCATACTTTATGTTCGCAAAAAGTAATACCAAAATGATTAATTACAGAAAATCCTATGCTGTTATATGAAGTGTATATCAAATTTGACTGAATCCATTCATTTCAATAAATTGCCCATGGCATTTCTGCCCACTATGCAAATGTTTGCACAGTTCTTGATGTAATTTTTGGTCAAGCAAGGGCTTATTCCAACAATTTTTAATCCTTAAACATTTGTTACTTTGGACTAGTTTTTTGAATGAATATTTGGCCAGTATCTTGTTGCTCTCTTACTGTATGGCCTGCTCACAACAACACAAAATTATTGATTATAGACAATCCTTTGCTGCAATGAGGCCAAAGTTGGTTTTATTTTGTGGGTATCAACTCAACTGTGACTCAAAAGCCCATTCCAACCATTTTTTCTAGCCCCTTATAGTCACAGCACCTGAAAGACTGTTTAAATCAACCTTATTTTACTAATGATGGCAATATTGTATATAACTACAAATTTTATCCATCATAGCTTTGCATCACCTATAAGCAATAATTTATTTATGCATCACATTTGTAGACATTATCATGGTTTTTTTTTTAGTTTCTCTTGTTGGACAATTTATTAAGTCTCTTCCTAATAATGACAATTGTTCTAAGATTTAAAATGTATATATGTATGTCTTGTCCAGACTTTCTCTCCCAATATGAAAGAAGTTGTTTCAGTTGGCACTCAGCATGACATGATGATCAATGTGTGGAACTGGAAGACAGGAAACAAAGTTGCCTCCAATAAAGTTTCCAGTAAAGTAAGTTTTAATAGAATAGATCTCACTCATTCCATGCTGATCATTATTTGACTTTTCACTTTAGTATGTTTATGATAGACTGTTTGCTCATTACTGGGCTTAAGTCAACAGTGATGTTAATGATAATGATATTGTTTGTACAGAAAGTTGAAATTTGAGTATTTTCCAGCTCAGTTTTGAAAAAGTAATGTATAAGCTCAAGGCTCATGATTCAGGTTGTGGTGAAAAGCTTCTCAAAACAAAGGGAGCAGAATGTAAAATTTGATGACCATTATGGATTCACAGAGTATGTGGATCTGAGCGTCAATGGAAGGGTGAAACGAAACATGATTGAAGAAATTGCTGCCTTAATGATATTAACATTACCCATTGCTTTGAGCTTTAACTATATTTAAAACCGTTATTAGAATTTATGTTTGATCAGGGAATGGGAAAAAGTGTTTTCAATTTTAAGGCATGTCAGTTCATTTCAGCCTCTTCTTCCTCGCACAGGTTAGCGCCATTGCTTATTCTGAGGATGGTAAATGTTTTGTGACAGTTGGAACTCGTCATGTACGGTTTTGGTACCTAGAAGAACGGCGATCAAAGGTTTGTGATGTCAGAGGATAGCTTATTTGTCACAGTTTTATGGCACATTTTTCTATTTGGCACATAGGCCACCACATGACCCCATTAAGAGTATACAGTTTGATAATTTGTTTCAAGTTTTTTGTTTTAAGGTATTTTATGAAAAACAGTCATTGTTGTAAAAGGCAGATCGGTGCTCGACATTTTGAGTATGTCTGTTTTGAGAAGATGGTCCTCTCTCTCATCATAATATGTGCAAATTAAGAGATATCTCAGGGTTTATAACATAACAGTTCATTTTCTTTGCCATTTTGCAAAGATGTGTCTAAAAGATGTTATCTCCTTATCGTCATACATTGTCACATTTCCTTGACAAAATGAAAATTTTGCTTATTTCCCCACATAACAAAATTTTGTCTCTTCCCAAAGATAAATCAGACAGTTCCTCTGATGGGCCGCTCAGGACTCCTTGGAGATCAGAAAGATAACTTTTTCTGTGATGTAACTTCTGGTCAGGGCCCTATGTCTGGCAGATTCTTTGTCATAACCCAGTCAGGCCTCCTTTGTGAACTGAATGAAAAACGGTTACTGGATAAATGGGTAGAGCTCAGGGTAAGGAATTTCTTACTGATCTTGTGATATTTTGTGTGATGCATATACGTATCAGCATATTATGCATGAATTTCTTTGTGCTTATGCATTTTATTTTACAAACATTGGAATCTGTCATTGTTGAGCATATGTCAGATATTTTTTGCTCTCTGTTATTTTCCTCATTACCTCGAAAATTTTTATTTCTATGATCTTTCAATTTTTTTCATTAAAGTGTGCGTCATAAAATATTCTCTTTACCATATACATGTACTTGCCATATACTTATGTCATATTTGTTCTGATTTCTATGAAACTTGTTTTAAATGTATATAATCTCTTACACGCACATATCTGTTGAAACAAACGAAATGCATCCAACAAATAAAGCTATATCTCCATAGATATAACTTTACAAAATCTTTTTTTGCAGACAACTAGAAAAAATTAATCTACATGATATAGGCCGATCCCATTAGGCTTTGTTGATAACTAAGATAAATACAATTGAGCAAAATGAACTCATCCTGATTACCTGTAGATTACTGCTTTAAATGTCACTTGAGGTGCCATCTTCTTGAATTTCCTGTCTCAATTTCTTCTTTCAGATTTTCCGAGAACAACAGAATTTTTTTTGTCTCAGAAATTCCTTTGATAAAGGTTTTCGAATAAGCTGCGCGTCTCTCCACCCTTTTTCTATGTAAAGAGCTTTAATGACAGCTTTATCTGGCGAGCTCAAACCCATTATAAAACTAGATCTAGAGCTGGATCTAGCATCTAGATCTCTGAAGCTTGAGCTATAGATCTAGATCTCGAATTTTTCAATCATCTTATCAATAGGATTTTAAAAGGGGTATAGATTTAGCTCATGAATTTGAAAGAAAACAACATGTTTGCGGTTTCATAATCAAAGGTCTCGCATTCGGTTTAAAAGTTGAAAATGGCACTGTTTATTGCTTGCCTTTTGTAAACTATGAAGTGGGCAAATGAACTGCTGCAGTAGTATAGATTTCTTACAGAAACAATCATTTTAACACAAAACTTGAAGGGTTGCAAGGAGAGTTGAAACCTGACTTTCCGCTTGAGTTACAGGAATGTGTTCGATATTTTTATTCTGGATATCTTCACATGAAATATTCTTACCTCATAAAATACTCAAGGTATTAATTAGAATTTGGCTATTACACTGACAATATACTAGGAATAGCGTGAGCCATTTTTCTGTCCGTGGACATTGAGGTGATTGTCAAAAATGTTGGGTACATTTTTTTGTTTCACCCGATATAATGTATTTATTTGCATATCGAAAATATAAATGTGTCACAGAAATGTATGATTAACCACATATGATTTTTATAGGAAAAAATTACTTTTTTTGTTTTTAGTCTATTTTTGTTTTGTTTTTAAGTCTTACATAACATGTAAAGTGCTTTGAATTTGTTACCCAAGGAGGTAAAGCACTAAAGAAAAACTATGTGGTATTATTATTAGTAGAGAGAGGTTTTTTGTTTTTTGTTGTTTTTTTTTTTAAATGGATGGTTGGTTGGGAGAGATGTTGATATTTTGATTTCATCCCCCAAAAATTTTCAAAGTTTGCAATCTGTTGTACTTCAATAGAAAATTGTATCAATTTCCATTCTTCATGAAGAATTTTCAAGATTTTGAAATGAATTTAAGTATTTAATTGCCAGTGATTACACAATGTCAACAATATTATCCTTTTCCTACAGACAAAGTCAGCAAATTGTATAACAGCTGGAACAGAGCACATATTTGTAGGGTGTGCAGAGGGAATTGTTCGTATATTCAGTGCGACGACTTTACACTACCTGTGCTCCCTACCAAAACCTCATCATTTAGGTGTGGAAATAACAACAGCAACAACTCCAACGTAAGATCTCACTCTATTGTAACAGGTTTTAGAAATCTGCATATCTTTTAAAATGCCTCCTAAAATTAGTTTCCAAGAGCTTATTTTAAAATGCCTTTGAAAAAACAGAAGAGAGAGAGACAGTAATTCTGAAAAAATGATAAAGTCAAATTGCTTGCAGTTATCTCCTTTAGTCATGTTTAAACTTTGTATAATTTGTTTCTGCATAATATCGGCTCAAAATAGAATATGAATACATATTGAATAGGAATACATATTGAGATGTCACAATTTTTACCTTTTTCCTAAGGCACATGGTGAATAATCGAGAAGATGCACACTATCCAGACACCAAGGCTATAGCATTCGACGACGACCACAAGAAGGTAATTGCAAAACAATCCAGTGAAGCAGATAGATTTTTGATCCAGTGTTTGCAAGCTTGTCATTGCTTGAGGGATGTATATTAGGTTGTGTACAAAGAGGATTTATTGGACATACAGCTGCAAAGTAAATAATTGGTTATTAGAAAGTTGATTTAATTTATGCTTTCTTATATCTCTTTGAAAGAGCATGTTATCTGTTACACGTATCTGAGTTACATTCATGAAAAAGGGATACGAAAAGTGAAAGTTGCACCTATTTAATGATTAATTGAAACTTAGAGCGGCCCTCTATTTTGCCATGACTATTTTGATGGATTAATTTGTTTCGTATCAAATAATTTGTCTAAGCTGTTTTGTAGTAAAATGATTTAATCGTTTTACTTTCCGATATGATGGAGAGATTAGTTTTCTTTTGTTTTGTTATCCTTAGGTCACATGTATTTATAATGACCGCAGTGTATATATTTGGGATGTTCATGACTTAAAGAGGGTTGGAAAGGCATGGTCTTTTTTATATCACAGTGGTTGTATTTGGGCCTTAGAGGTGAGTACATTTTTATCTTAATTCGTATAGTATGAATAGGAGCTGATATAACACATTCCTGTTTAAGCAGTCTGTCGTAGATGGTAAAATGTGTTTCTGTTTTATATTTGTTTTTAATTGTCTCATAAATTTTGTTTTTAACTTCTACCAAAATTTATGAACTAATTTGAAGAATAGCTTTTGTAGACATTATTATTGTAGTCAACTTGATATATTATGACTCATAGACTTTATTTACTACTTTTCATCTGGTGCATCATTGCCTTCATCTGTCGCAGCTGATCTTCTGTCTCCAGCGAGTTCCATCCACCACATCTTCTTTCTCACACCAACAGCCATCTTTCATAGTTACATCGGTATCCCTTCTCTTGGGCCTTTCCCTTTTCTCTATACCTTAAGGATTCATCTGTAGGATTCACATCCAATCTTCTCTTCATCTTTCCACTGAACTACCCAAACAATCTCAATCTAGAATCTAGCCTTGTCTCCAAATCTGCCTGTAAAAATATTCTCCTAATTTGCTGTCATTTTCTGATTCTCTCCAAACTTGTCACATCCATAGTGTAACTCATCCTTATTTCTGTCAATTGAGCTCTAATTCCTGGCATTTTGTGTGTGCTACAGGTCCTAGCTCATATATTTCTCCTTCAAGTTTACAATTTTTATCTCTAAAGGTCTATCCACAATTAGAGGAAGGAAGAGAACCCATGTTGCCACCTGGATCCTTCTTGACTGCTTCTGGAGATGATACGATAAGAGTCTGGAATCTTAATACTCATATGCCAGAGAATACAACATATAAGAGAAATATTTATAGCAACGTATGTACTCATGGAAGGCAGAATCAGATTGTTTTCTGCTTTTTTACCAATTTAGATAAGTATGGTTCTATGTAATATATAGAAGAAATGCTGGTCTGTGTAAGAAAATTTTCAGAAAAATCACTGCTTCTTCATTTTTTAATTATTTTTTTTGGCTTAAAAAATAATAGCATTATGCTTTTGAAACAATTTGTGATAATGATTGAAATTCTCTTAATAGTGGTTCAATGTTTTGTATCAAGAAGAGTTATCTTTGAAATGGTTAAAATAAATAAACCATATATAATTGAATGATATTGATTTCATTGTTTTTCCCCTCATCCTTCAGGAACTCTTGAAAATTGTGTATTCCGATCCTGCCTTAACACATTTGTGTGATGTGGATTATAATCCAGGTGATTGAATATTCCTTTTTTCATTTAATTATATCATTGATAGTAGCTGCGACTCTTGAAAATGTATTTTATTTGATAAATCTTTGATTTATTATGACTTTGTCCTTGAAATTGCATTGAGTTGATATTCGATTTATCCAAGAACTGTCTTATTGTCTAAATATGTCTGTTTCTCATCAGCTGGGGCCACTGACAAAACGGATACCACGTATGATGGCAAGAATGGTGTGCGTTCCATTAGAATCAGCCCGGATGGTCTTGACTTGGCTTCAGGAGATCGTCAGGGAAACATTAGGTTTGCATACTTTTTTCCTCTGTTTTTTTTAGAGACCACATTTCATGCGTATAATTTATGAGGAAAAACTGCTGGAATTTTGGGTTTAGAGTCTCTTTTGATAACCTTTATGGAAAGACCATTGGAATGCCCAGTTTGTTAGGTATACATTAATACTTTTGTAAATATTTCATTCCTCACTGCTTTCTTTTGAATCTAATCTGCAAGATGAGCTAGTTTGTAATGTGAGTTTAATAATCGGATGTCGAAATTGTGAACACTTTTCGGTTTGTTGGAATTGGGATCTCAGAAGAAAATAAGTGGAGCAAAAACCCCATGGGACCTGTAGGAGGCTCACGAAAGATTTTTCTTCCTCTGGCTGTTAATAGACATGAAATTTTCATTTAAAATACATTTAAAATCGTCATCATATCATCATCGTCATCCCAGCCATCACATATTATGATCTTAGTATAATACACGTTTGTTGTTTTTTTTTTTAGGCTTGTATATGCGATTCTTTTTATCATGTATCTTGGAGAAAGTATGTCATGATCTCATACCATACAATTTTCCAATCATTTGCTTTTACACCCAGAATGGCAATAGCGATATTGAATTATTTATAAAAAGGCTCCTGATCAGTTTTGAATATAAAACTACCTGATTATAAACCAACTTAAAATGTTTATATATGTATACTTAGCAAGATGATATATCAGATCATGTAAAGAAATGAAAATAAATGAATAAGTATATTAATGTATGTCTTTGCAAGTCTTTGATAACAACAACATTCATGATTTAAAAATATGTATGTAGTTAATGAGAATAACTCTGAAAATTTTCATTTTGTTACAGGATTTATGATATGAAATACCTGAGTGAAAAAAAGAGTATAGAAGCTCATGAATCTGATGTTATGTGTTTGGAATATTCTCAAACAAAGGAGGGTAGGTGATGCAATGTTTAAAAACAATATGATTCATCCTCTTTGGATTCTTAATGATGCTTTTCAGGCTTCAGCTCGTAAAATAAATGCGTAGCCAACAAGATGTCTTATATGCTAGTTCATTGATATCATGCTCTTTTTTTTATATGTGAAAACTTTCCTAAACAAATACCTAATCATTTATGATGTAAAACAAAGGCATGTATATGTGCGTAGCTGGTTTTCTAATTAGAGGACCAGTAAAAGTTTGCAAACTCTTTTTTCTTTACATAAGAAGTTTTCTCATGAAAATCTTAATTGCTATATAATGCAGATTTGATAAAGTGCTTGTAAGCTTCATGATACGTGTCATAAACATACTGTTAACACTTTGAGTAGACACTTCAACAGGCGTATAATCCTTTGTTCAATCAGTGTGAGAGACAGTTTTGAAATTATTCTGAAAATGTAAATTTTGTAATGCCGCTCAGTAGATATTCATTTGAAATGTGAAATGATGTAGAGATGATTGTTGTTTTATTTTTACAGGACATTTTTTAGCTACTGCTAGTAGGGACAGGCTTCTTCATGTGTTTGATGTGGAAGAGAATTATGGACTGGTCCAAACTCTTGGAGATCATTCCTCATCCATCACTGCTGTTCGCTTTACTGACACTGATGATAAATTGCGCATGATCAGTTGTGGTGCTGATAAGTCTATTCTTTTGAGAAATGCAGTTTCTGTAAGTCATTACAAAGAATGCATTCTACTCATGTTCCATGCTGTTTCATATTGAATCAAGTTTAAATCATATGTGCATCCATATTAAGTGAAAAGTTTGACTGCGTAATTGAGTATGAATAATGACAGTGTTACTTTTTTGGAATATCCTTAGTTTACATTATGTATTGCTTTACAGATTTTCAGGTGCATGAATATAAGTATTTATGAGAAGTCATTAATCAACTTGTGCATCAAAAAACAGTGTGGCTTCTTTAGTAATCAGATGTGATCCTTAAGACCCATTCTGAAATAATAATTTTTTGTGATTTTCGTCTATATGCCGAAAAATCTGTTCATTTGTAAAGCAAAACTAAAACTCAGATATTTCATTGCCTTTCTTGGCCTTTCCATAGGAGGCCTTGATAATAATTTCTATTAAATGGAAATAACTGGTCATAAAGAAAGGTTTGAAAATTTTAAAAATAGAGGAATTTTTCTCCAGCTACAGATGGGCTATCTTCACATTACTTGGAATGGGCAAATAATGTAACATCACATAGGAGCAAGACAGGCCGAGAGTGTTATAGAAACATTTATGTTTCAACAGGGAAAATGGCCTACAGATAAAGATTTTCATAGAATCATTTACTAAACCACCACAAGGCAAACCTACAGTAAATGTGAAGGAAATACAAGGTTCTTCTCCTTCTAACTTGTGTAATTTCATTGAGCTATAAGACATTTATTATTTTTTTCCTTTTTATTCTTTTCAATTTCAGGCTCCAGACTTCCAGTTCCAGTTGGAACATCATCTTGCCACCAAAATCTCTTTATATGACATGATCATAGATCCCACTCAGAAATATTTGGCAACAGCCTGTCAAGACAGGAATGTGCGGTAAGATAACACATTTAGATCTCTGTCTGAAAATTTGATTTTTAAAGTTTTTTTTTCCCCCTTTGTTACTGAGACATTCTAGCACACAAAAGTTCACACTTTTCAAATATCCTCTTAAATGTTATTTGTGTTTCCGAGTGGGACAAATTATTATCTCCATTTGGTCCAACTAGTATGAGATTGTATTCATTTTAATTTTAATTGAAAATATAGAAGCAAGAGATTTGTGCAGATGCACATAAACAAAGGAACAATGATGTATAATACAGTTATTAGTAATATAAGAATGATCCTGTGAAATTTCTTAAAGGAAAGGAAAGAAATGTCTTGATTTTCAAGAAACTGGTCTAGATTAGCCTGTTATAAAAGTTTCAGGTTTATGGGTCATAACAAAGAAATAGCCCCAATTTCATTTCTTGGCTAGGTACAACCTTGTCAAAACGTATGACAGAGTCTGTTTCCATTCTCTATGATTTGTTTTTACGTTAGGCCTGCATCTGGTGGTGTTTAGTAAAGCATTGGAAACAATTTACAAAGGGATGTATTTCTGATAGATACTTGTGATACTTGTGTTTTTAAACAAATGTTGGGGAGAGGAAGGGATGCACCTCAACCTACTTCTTTTTTTTTTTTCATGCTTTTAAACTAAGTTTTTTAATTTGGGGAATCTGAAAACATTTAAGAAATTTCTGTAGTATTGTTGGTTGCCATGGAAATGATATCTTTCAATTTTTAAGAGAAAAATATCTTAGAACCATTTTGGTGTTAAGTTTTGTAGGTGGATGTCTCATCCAGCCAATTTTGCAAAGAGTCAATCTTATTTTAAACATTTTGTAGTAAACCTTCCATCAGGCTTGGAGTTTGCAGTTTATATTTGACATGACATATGTTCAATATTTTCTTAATTGTCGACTTTGATTATTTTGTTTTTTTTTCATTTTAGCCTGTACAACATCCAAAGTCATAAGGAAAAGAAATGCTACCGAGGGTCTGCTGGGGATGATGGTACCTTGTTGCGCATTCATCTTGATCCTTCAGGGTGTTTTGCTGCAACGACTTGTACTGATAAGAATGTATGCATCCTTGACTTCTACACAGGAGAGTTGGTTGCCACAATGTATGGACACTCTGAAGTAATTACAGGGGTCAAATTTGCCAATGATTTGAAGCACATCATCACTGTCTCTGCTGATGGGTGAGAAAGTAAACTTGTCGCTTTTAATGAATTTCAGGCTCGTAAGTTTTGGTACTGTGGATTATTTTTGTTGTTTTTAGGGGGAATTTCCTTTTGTTTTTGTTGTCTGTGGATTTTTTTTTTTCTTTAGGGGAGTTTTTCTTTTGTTTTGGCGGATTTTTAAAAGGCATGTCATTTTGTTTCGTTTTCGTTTTTGGATAGAAAAACCATACCATATTCATACTTGCCGTTTATCCCGATTTAATCGGGATAT
>JAOWAY010072774.1:0-11453 GCA_028565895.1 Goniobranchus geometricus
TAAACATGTCTAAATAGCACCGTCGCTGATATGACCTACGCTGTTGAAAAGTGACTTTAAACCCACAAAGTAACTAACTAAATTTTTCAATGACAAAATTATCTCCCTTTTCAGTGGGGAAAAGTGTTTTTACTTACTCTCGGAGCTATCAGGACTGGCGCTGCTGGCCTGAAGAAATCCTATTGGAATAAAGAGAAATTAATGAAACACATTAAAATTGCCAAATCACGCTGTGCATGAGGTCATGTTTTTTTACTTACTTTTTCTTTCATAATATGTTTACAATGCAATACCTGTTGTTGATTAGCATAGCCAAATAGTACACCAAATTTCATACTGATAACAATCTTTATGACATGGCAAGAAAGGTTTATCAATTAAATTATTTATTTTTGTCTTTTCTCTACATTTGTTTCATACCAGTTTTTTTTTCCCAATGATAGTTTTATTTCTCTCTCCATAATTTAATACAAACATTTTTGAAAACCACAGTTAAGGACACAACAGTTTTGATAAGACTTTTTGTAGACTAAGAGAAGGCCCATACAACTGCTGGTGACACAGATTCAACTTGCTCTTAGCAATATGATGCAACTGCCCAAGTTCTAAATTTAAATATCGGTACACTTATCTCAGCAACATATAAAATATAGAGCAAACTTTCATAAAAGTGTCAAAATGCAACACTCAAAGACTTGCATAGTAATAGAAAGAATGTAATAAATAAATAAAAATAAATGTATTGTCTTTAAAAAATTATTGCCCCACATCCACTTGATCCAAAATCTAAAATGATTCAACTGATACAAACAGACAGGCTAAACTTGTGACATTAAGTCATCAAATTATGGCTTATTCACGGCAGAAAACAATTTGAAATTTGTTTACGTAATACATTTCTCTTTAACTCTACTTCAGGTTATATCATGTTCAAATCCATAGATAGAGAAAAAAAACAATAAAAAGAGCCGTTTTTTTTTTCAATCTATTACTTTGCACACTTCAGTGGTTGAATAGTGTCACCAGCTATATAGCAAACTCAAGGAATCACTCAACGCTCGAATCTGGGTCTCGTTGCAGTTTCTCAACTTGAATACTTTATACCTTCACTAAGCTCACATACTCACTGCAGGGGTCCCAAATCTATGGGCAGGGTAGCCGCCTATAGTCAAAGGAACCCGATGACGGGCTACATCTCTCCAAGGATTTTGCTGAGGGAGATTAAATATTCTGTCTTAGGTTATGCAAATAAGGAAGACTCACTAAAGGGAAAACAGTAAGAATCCCGAAAATAAGTGTCCATCAAATGAGTTTTTTTTGGCAAGGAACTTATTTTCGTGGTGTGCACGTTAAAGATACTTATTTCAAGTCAAAGCTATTCTTGTTGGCAAGTTATTTTCAATTTCAGTTTCCATATCAATGGCTATTTAACTCCAAAGTCTGTCAGTCATCATTCTTTGGCACGGCGTTTGTCTCTTTTATCCCATGCAAAGGGCTTCTTTTAGTGCCATGTGCAATACATCTCAGCAAACCATCAGTATAAATATTGTCTCTTACTACTTATAAAATTGGGACAAAGTGTCGGGATAGCCCAGTAGCTGCACTAAGGATCTTGTATGGGAGGTAGTTGGGTTTGATAGAGGGATATTTATATTTACTTGCGCCTTATTCATACTTATCCTGAAATTGGGATCCTTTATGTTTTCCCCTTCATGCTGGAAACAAGATTCTATCATAATTATAATGAACTTAAAATTTGCATTGGGTGAGATTTACCCTTAGTAAATGACTGTGACTGTGAGCATGAGGACTGTGTGGAGCCACTCTGCGGATGTCACACACCTGGTCTGGATGGTGGGGAAGACTAGGCCCTTCTAGCTGAAAATGAATGGGATGGCGGGTGGGAAGGGGTGGAGGGGGCTGAGTATGTGCCACCTGTGGGGGTTGTAGCATTCCCTCCATGCCAGGCTGAGGCGGTGGTATAGGAATGGCAGGGGGAGGAGGAGGAGGGGGAGGGGGAGCCATAGTCTGTGCGCGGTAGTGGTGGTAGGTTTGCATTGGCTCCATGCTGTGGAAGCAAGAGAAAGGCATTTCATTCAACACATTTCTTACCAGTTTTTTCCCCATTTCTTTCCAGTATCTTTCCCATTTCTTTTTAAGTTTTTTTGCCATTTCTTTCAAATTTTTACCACTTAAAATTTGAACAATTTTCTGAGCTTTGCAAATTGGTGCAGGAGTGTGCAAAGACATCCATGACCCGTCTCAGCCATGAAAAACAAAGATGAGACAAAATGCCTAGGCTTGTGTTCTTTTGCATAACAGCTATCCAATTTGAAAATCTGAATCTGGAGGGCTGAGACTTACAGTACAGACAAAATATTTTGAAGAAATCAATAAATGTACAGCATCACATGCCCTCTTTGGTGACAAAAGGGAGAAGAAAACAGGAAGGCTGTGCTTGTACTGAAGCTTAAATCCAGGATGTGCCATCTTGAATGCTGAGCTGGCAACTCCTCTACAAAAAATGGATCAAAAGCTTCAAAATATCATTTAAATAGTTTGCAAAGAAATAAGAAAATAACATTATTGATCATATTATTTACACGAGGCACCTCTTGTTTTCTTTTATTTCAAAATTATTTGGTACTTGTCTTCCTGAAAGGACCCAATCTTCATGTTGACTGGCTTGCACAAAATATGTACTTCCTTTGCAATGGAAAAACGTGGTGTTTCACTTCCACTACCCGATAAAGAACCAAAACAACTCATAAATGACTTACTTTAAAGACATCAGGTTTTGTTCACCTGAAATCGTTCATTACTTTGTTTTGACGTCATCAGTGATTGATCGTGTCCTCTCCCTCAGATGACGCTTAAAGAGCAACAAAGGGCACCATAATACTCAAAACATCTAAAATGGTAGAGGACCACAAAAAAACAAACATATATGTGTGGAACATGATTCCTAATCAGTTATCATCATTAGAAGATGACACTGAAGGGATTTTGGGATACATCCGCCATCAGAACATGGCATATGAACTTAAATGAGATGGGCCATGTTGCTGGTTTAGGAGATAAGGGAAGAAAGCTTCTATCAGGCAAGAATATCAAGCAGGCAAGAGTGGCTTGTGAAGGAGAACCAAGACAATCGCTATGGCAAGCAGCTCGGCTGGTTCAATATGCAGTCAGAGACATAGTTCACCGAAAACAAAAGATTCACAAAGCTGTGCACTTTGTTACTAGTGAAATGCCTTGAAACATGGTACAAGCTACGAGAGCGATTTCTCTGTGAACAGAGGGGTTCACGTTCAGATCTGAAGAGAAAGACATTTTGAATGCACTGACTCAAAAAAGGTATCACACCAATCTTAAAATAAATTTCTAATATGATGCAAACCAATTATACTCTTAGTTATTCAAATTATTTATCAGGAGTATTAAAAAAAAAAAAAAAAAAAAAAAAAACACTCCTTCTAAACTTTCATATTTTACTTGAAAAATCTATTTAAATTGTAGATTAAGTTTGTCACTATTTGTATAAGCTCCATTGGAGGTGGGACAGAGCGAGAAAAAAATCAATGAAGGTGAAAATCAATTTGTATGGTGCTGTCTTATCCAGCATTAACTTTATGTATGTATTATAAGTCCAATATATATACTTATATCAATAAACATTGATATAAAATCACCTGACAGGAAGCCTGCCACCGTGGCTGACTATTTGGTGAGCGCCTCGTGGGCTGACTTGTGCTCCAGATGGTAAGGATAGTGAAGGCCTAAGCATAACCCCGGCTCCATGCACACATCCACACGTTGGACTGGAGTGAACACGGGAAGAAGATGGGGATGCTGCTGGAGTGGTAGAAGGAGGGTGATAGTGGGCAGCTGGTGGACAGCTCCTCATGCAAGATGGATTGGGAATGAATGACAGGGAGTTTGGGTCTGGATGGTAGTGATGGTGGTGGATGTGGGCCTGAGGAGGATGGCGGAAAGCTAGAGAAGAAAGATGAAAAATTATTATTAATAATGCCTTGCCATGGAAGGTGGAATAGAGAATAGTTTAGGTACTTGCCTTTCCTGCGAATGATGCCCTTTAAAAACTTAAATGAGGCAATCTATCATCTAAAATCTTGCAATCATTGACATCTTGCGTTTAAAAATCTTTAACTTTGAGACAATGATAGCAATTCACATTTGTCATCATAAATTTGTGTTTTTAAATTGTTATTACATGAGTAAAAAAAAGGAGGTATACAAAAACGGAAAAAGCCAAAATGTAGAATTTTTAATTGCCTTTCCAATGATGTCTTTGGATTAGAAACACATTGCGACAATTTCTTTTTTTTTCTTTTTTTTTGGTGAATTTTTATGTGTTGTGGACACCCAGAGGCAAAATAAAGATCTAATACAAATTAGATCAAAAACAATCTTTGTCTTCTTTGTATTCACTATCAAACGACCAACCTCCTCAATATCATCATGACATACATGTACAAAGGATTTTAGCCTCTTACCGTACTCCTAACGCTGAAAACAGTGACCTAGTTTACAACATACATTTAGTGTAATTTGGACATCAAAACTCCTTTATTGAGCAGTCACTGGAAAACAATTTTGAAACAAGAGTACAACACAAGAATACATTGTTTTGAACTTTATAACATTTCAAAGGTAGGCAACTTGATATCTTTCTTGAGCAAAAAAAACTTTAAATAGAAAAAAAACACTTACAACTGCGATTAAGATGAAATATCCCACTACCATTGCTACCCCGCACACTGTTACTATTTGTGTGAGGATAGGCAAAGCACTGCTGACCAGACACAGCCGGATGAGTCACCGATCGTCCCATGGCTTGTGTGTGAGGGCGCCGGATGTTCATACCTCCCCCACTCATGTGGTGATGGTGATGGTGGTGGTGATGGAAGAATGGATGAGGATGTTGGTGGGAGTGGGCTGATGGTGGAGGGAAGTGACTGTGGGAAGGAGGTGACAAAGAACTGGAGGCAGATGTCGGTGTGGCTGAGGCGCAAGAGTGATGTCTATGATGTCCACTAGCTGGCTCAGCTGGTCGCATTGGAGCAGATGTCCTTGCCTGAGAATGCGGTGGAATAGTCTGAAATGAGACATGTTTCGTATTTTATGACAATCACAAGGGACAATATGAAATCATGACACAGGATCTGAATAGCAGATGGAGAAGCAGAGACATACAGATGGACTGTATATATAAAAGTACCTAAAATAATCCTCAAAGTATTTACGTTTCTCATTGACTGAAAATGCAAGAGGGGATGTGAACTCATTTCAAAGACTTTTTGCGATTTTTTTAAGTACAGCAAAAATTCAGGGAATTGTTATGAATGATGTTGAGACAATGAGCAGTTATATAATGCACAAAAATTAGGAAGAAATGTTTGATATTCCATAGACCTTATAAATGCCAGGGTCCATAATTCCAAACAAGGACACAAAGAAAAATCAAGCAAATGGATTGTTTAAAGTTTTAAAAACAGTTGGCCAAATGTAATAGCATCCAAAATAAATTCTTCTTCTTAAAACAAAGACAAACAAAAAAAAAAGAGACTCACCAGTCACATGTTATAGGTGACAAAGAAAACCATAAATGACAGTCAGGAGGGGGAAAAGAGAAAGAATGAATGGGTAAATGAGGGAGAGGATAACAGAAGTGATGTGTAAGTAAAGGATGAATTAATTAATTCCTTTACCCCCAGGAAACAGCAGACACATACATCCAGTCTTTACAACTTTGCCATTGTGTAAACTCAATTTATAAACCCTCAAAATGTCCAGTCAAAGCAATGCTATGGGGTGAAAGAGTCAATGCATAAATCATAACAGATGATACTGTAACTTCACTGATAAGATACCTTAAAATAGAGTATTTTGCAAAAGAATTTTACCTCATAAGCCCGTGGCAAAGAGTATGAATTGCACTGACAATAAATGCATGAGTTGGGCGGTGGCTCAGTGGTAGATTCCCCTGTCATATCAATACAAGAATGGAGATCTGCCCAGCGGTTAGAAGATTCTGATGTATCCTGATCTGGATATGCCTGACGTCCATTGGATTGCACCTGATGAGAAAGAAGCATGTTTGTGAGCAATAAAGTAGCACAAATTAATAACTCCCAAATACCGAAATGATAAATGAGCACACAACATCCTCTTATGCCAGTGGTTCCCAAAATGTTGGTCATGACTCCTTGGGAAGTCGCAAAGGCTTTTCCAGTGAGTAATGAATGCATTTCCAGTGGGTCATAAAGACTTTTTCCATGGGCTGTGAACTAAATACGATAAGTATTTTCTGCTTTGGCTTGAGTTTCACTACAATAGCCTCTATTTTGGTGATGAAACATATACAACAACCTGACAGTGGCAACACATGGGCCAAAATTATTTATCGTGAGAAATACTTTCAGTTTTGTTGATTTCTTATCCGTTTTACAAATTCAAAATGATTGATAGCCTATCATTCCCTTCTCTTTTTGTTGGAAATTATTTTGTTACTCATGTTGTTTTTGTAAACTGCCATCATGTTGACTAAGAAGAGGAAGTATTTGGAGTAATACATCAAGTTCGTTTTCACATCTGTGATCAACAACGGCATAGAAAAGCCTAGATGTGATTTGTGTTGAGGAGTTTTAAGCGAGGAATTTTTGAGGCTGTCAAACTATAACGGCCTATAGCGATGAAGCATCCTCATTGAGTCTCTCCTGATCTAGACTTTTTTTTCCCACAGGCATTGAAGATCACTTAAAGCAGTTACTATTGGATTCGTTGGGAGCTTTTAAGCAACAGAACACTGGTATACTTCAAGCCTCTTATGAAACTGCCCTTGAAATAGCAAAACCACAAAAGTGCATACAAAACAGGAGAGGCATTAATAAAGCCCTGTGCTTTAACTATATTTAAATGCGTGCTTGGAGTAGCAAGTGAGCAAAAAATGCCCTAAATATCTTTGTCCAATAAGACCGTGCGACAACGTATGACTCAAGTGTAGGTGAATATTAAAGAACAAATTATCAGTGCAATTAAAGAATCTCCATCATTTTCTTTACAACTGGATGATTCCACCACAGTGTCTTCTTGTCCTCAATTGCTTGCCTTCATGAGAAATACCCATTTGGGAGACTTACAAGAGGACTTTTTTTTTGTAAATCATTCATCACATCAACGAAAGCAGATGATGTAATCACAGCAATTTGTGCCCATTTTGGACAAGAATACAATGGAAAAATATTTGAAGCATATACACAAATGGAGCACCTGAAATGCTGGGAGCGAGACCTGGATTTTAAGCAAAATGTAAAAATTTGTCTCCACAAGATAAGAGAATAAATTGTGTAATTCGTCATTACACTCTTGTGTTAAACTGTTCAATGCCATTATAAGAAGCTCTTGGCAATGCTATTGTTGCAATTGTGAACTTCATTAAAGCAAGTTCCTTTAACACATGTTCATTTAAAGAGTTTTGCCAAGAAATAGGCCCTGTACAAGAATGTCTTTTTCTCGTTGTATTTGGTGGATTTCAAATGGAAATGTGTTAAATCGAGTATATGAACTGAAGGATGTAGGGAATTTGTTTATGGAGAAATCAGTAATCCGAAGGTTTACGAATTGATACCGGCAGAACATGGGGTTCCTAAGAGGAAAACAAAGTGATACAGTCAAGAGGAAGGTTCAATGTTTATGCCTGACATTTGTGGAAAGATGAAGTAGAATGGCGATGACTGAGACAGTGCAAATCACAGCAGCTGATTAATTTCAATCCATGCCAACTGTTTCCCAGCTTTGTGCCAGCCACTGGCTTCTGTAACCAGTATTGAATTTAGATGGCTTAATCAAATACTCCCAGAGGAGGTGTTTCTGCCAACCAACCAAAGGGGGACATTCAGAGCCTGCCACATACTTTCTATCACCCTCACTCTGCAATCTCTAGCATTATTTTCTTTTTTACATCTCCATAGAAAATAGAATTATCACTATATCTCCAGTCTAAATTTGATGAAAATAACCCATGCAATTATAACACTAAATACATTTATTCTACACAACTATAAACACAATGGCTTTGATTTCGACAGCCAATCTGCATGGCTGTGACCCAGTTAATCCGCTGGAGGGGAGGAGACTAAATTAATTCAGCAATTACCGGTATGCGTGGACTTCTATTTTGCAAGAAGGAGGTTGGTCGGAACTGCATGAGAGTAAGCTCTGTTGGTGAGGGGGATGAGCCTCTGTTAAAAGAGTCGGAGTCACTAGAAGTGTGACTATTTTCCCTGTGATTCGATCTTGATCGAAACTTTGGCGCTCCGGGACAGACAGTAGGAGAAGGTATCTGATTTGAGGGAGGGGTGAAATTTTCAGTTGTGATAATATTGGAAGCCTGAGAAGTTGGTGATGAATCTGAGGCTGCAGGAGGAGTTAAATCTTGCATAAGGAACAGATCTGGATTATCACTGATTGACGCATGGCTGCTGCTGCCTCGCCCCAAATTCGAGTTTCCTTCATTTCGTCGCACTGTTAAATTCTGAGGAGCAGTTGACTCTCTGTGTCGAGTTCGTGCTGATGATCTACTGTGTGGCCTTAACCTGGCAGCGGACTCAGTAGGGGTCTGGTGATCTAAAGGGAAGATATAAGCAGGAACAAAACATTGAGTCAAAATAAGTTAGAAGACCAAACATATTGTATGGGCATTTAACTCATACTGATACTGTAATGTCTTATGGCATGAAAGTAAATGTTATTTGAAGCTCTCTAGACTTATAATTGTAGGCCTGTCCTTTTAGAATTGGCAAACGAAACATAAGGGATTTTTCTGAATGATTTCGATATTCTAGAATTATTGTCATTCAATTAGTCCTCAAATTTTGTCGAATAAGTGAGGTATTTCTACAACATTCCCTTTCTGGAGAATTCTTTGCAAGAATAATAAATGTGTGGTGTGGAAGTAAACGGTGGGGCAGACCCTTGAGAATTTTGTTGACTGAACAGAGAGCTAGGAGAGTTAATGGAAATTGTAGGCCTTAACTTGATTATTTTTCATTAAATTGTTTAAATTTGAAATAGCAATTTCTTACCATTTATTTGTCCTTGGAAGTACCACTCAAAGAAAATCTAGAACATTGAAGAAATCTTATTTATCTGTCTTATTCTCATGCGTATTGCCTGTGACCTGTGTCAGTACCAGCAACAGGTACTAGAAATTTTTACAGATCTGTGAAGTTATATTACTGGATTCAATATGGACGTTCACAAATGGCTATTGGGTAGCTAAGCTTTGGTTTGTCAGTGTTTCATTTATAAACTTAATGGTGCAAAGCCAACATACGTCCATGCTCCATTTGTTAACTTTTGATACAGAGTCAATATTTTTTTAATGAGTTTTATTCCCTTTAAAAGGACAGTACAATTGGTCATAAAGGGGACAGTAGGCTTTCCTAAAACTGTACATAATAAATGAAATACCTGACTTTGCACAGCCATTATTTGTGGGTGGGTCTTTACATACATGGTGGAGAAGAATCTAATTTGTTATGTATCTTACTTATAAATCTAATGGAGAAATCAATAAATCTTGTACTACAGAACCCATAATTTTCTGTGTTCCATTCCCATATGTACTGGAGTAAAACTCAAGATCTGTTTGTGTTCCATTACAAAATCCTGTGTTAAAGATTTCAAAATTTCCTTCCATACTTATGATGCTCTTCCTCATAATAGGCTTGGTTATTTCCTTGAATGACATGACACCATGGACTAATTATGTTAATTTATTGTAATGTTCTTCATAAAGCCTTTCATTTACACGTTTCTCATAAGAATGGGCATCTCAGGATCAGGTTGATCTACTAGAGATGGGATTGTAAAGATATTAAAATGTTAGACATGCAATACCCTCATCATTTCAAAATACGCATGTGAATAAAAGAGTGACTCCCATGTAATTTAGTAAAAACGATTAGGTTGAATCAGCCAGTGCACAGACCCTGACAGACGTGACTTTATCTTTACGAAAATAACCCTAATAAACTTATGTATGAGTTTTTAGTTTCATTTCATTTCCTTTGCATAACATTACTGGAAAAATGTCAAATCTGTCCACATCAAAGCTATGACATTATAACAAAGCTTTTATTTCTTCATGGCATGCTGCACACGCGTCTTGGCCTGCTTGCATGATGATTCTCACTTTTAAACCATCCTGAAATTTGATTTCTTTTAAATGCTCACCTTCATCTGACTCAGTCAGATCAACAACAACAGTTGCATGGCTGTTTCTGAAAGGAAAATAAAGAAAACAATGAGCATACCAAATAATGGGTTTTTCTATGTGCGACCTATCCTGATGGCATCACAAGGCACTTAACATGAATGGAAAATGAACCATGCACCCAAAATATCTCCTGAACTTTTCCATACCAATCTTATCACAATATACAAGTATAACTTTTCACAATGTAAATGATTTAAGACGATTCCTTCGATAAAAAAGAATGAAAAGATTTAAAGCTAAATCTAGACCTATTGGCCATAATCATTAGTGTATGCCGTCAATTCAATTTTGCCATCGAAAACATTTAAATACTGGTCCAGTGGCTAAATCAACATTTCATATTTTTTTCAAAGAAGCTTCAGGTTTCAAAGCCTCCTTCACGCCAAATGATTCACAACTGAAAATTTCTTCAGATACAGACATTGCCTTTACCTTTAATGAAGCTTTCCAATGCAATTAAGAAAAGTCAAACTAACAAAACAATAGTAAACCATGATATCTTTTCAGCGCAATCATTGCTAGCAAATTATTTTTTATTATTTGCTGGAGTTCTCTTATCAATGTCTTTACCATTATCTCCCCATAACTTAAAACTTTATCTCTCTTTCAATTCTCCATTTCAAAAGTCACAAGGCACGACTCAAAAAGATAAGAGATCCAGCCAAATCTACTTGAATGTAGATAAAATGCACAACAGACTTGGGATGTATCCTTCGGGTGTACTAGATCTAGATCTACACTTTGTAGAGAAGAAAATGGCTGTTGAAACATTTGAATGATAGAGCAGCCCAAGATCCGTTCCATTAAAAAAAAAAGTGCTTGAAGTGCACTGATCTTTCGGAAAGCTTGCTTCCCTATTTTGAATATGATGGCACCCCGTGGGATCCAGAACTTAGAATTTGAGTGTGTCTGATTCTGGGGTGAAGTGCTACATTCCATTCACGATATCCAGTTTAAGACATGCATCATACTATTGTAACAGAAACTCTAGAGATAGGATAGATCTTGAAAGGGGATCCAAAGTGACGATATTCAATACCAAGAAAAACTTTAGGCAGACAGTCTAGTGAAAACAAAAATGGTGGACATGTGTCCCAGGAAAAAAAGTTCTCCTGAAGCAATGTTTTCAGTTTTACTTACCCCGATTCCT
>JAOWAY010072885.1:0-10000 GCA_028565895.1 Goniobranchus geometricus
AGGGGCTCTTGTAATAATGAACAATGAGTTTTGATTATCTATTCATGGCCATCATACTCCCTTGTATCCAATACATGGATTTCTTCTTGTGGAGACTGCTTTGAGTCATGGAGGTTTTAATCTAGAATTGTAATTATTTTCAATTGGCCCATCCTTTTCAAAATAAGAATAACATCAAATGAAATCGCTCGATTAAATTCTTGGATTTTCAGCTATCGTCGCCAAACTTTAAAATAATGCCTAATTTATTTCTCCTGAACCTGTCTTTGAATAGATTCTCACCTCAAAAGAAAGTCGTTGATAATATATTTTTGGTCATTGCGATAGAGACTGGATTTGTTGAGAACTTGAATATTATTCAAAATAAATAAACAACTTTCAAAGAAAGGTGATGCTATTTTAGCCCATAGTTTTGAAGTTACACACATTTTATAATGTACCATATCTTCTGGTCACCTGGTATTAGCTTAAATTCCATAATTTCTTTGAGGGAAAATTCCTTATCAAATCTCTACGATACTCACTTCCACCTTATTTTATCAAATAGAAAACGTTCTTCATGTCTTTATTTTACTTCCTCTGATCACTCTGTTGTGTTGTTACGACAGTCATTTAAAGCAGAAAGTATTTTGATATAAATTATTATATTTCGGTACTTTTGCATTCTTTTAATGATATTATTATATACATATCATATGGTAGTTGCATCAGTGAATAATACACACTGTAACGACGAATGTTATTGATGAAATGTGTTTATTTGTTAATGCTGACCTGCTTGACTTGCATTTGCTTTGCGTTAATATTTCATAAGATGAGTTCCTCTGAAAGGAAAAATTTTGACATAATTTCTTCTGAAATTGCTGTCACTGAGTCCCAGCCCTGTGTAAATTGAGCTCTATGAAATTTGTTAAGACTTTTTATTTTCCTCTTCTCAATTTATCCATCAGGGCTCTCCCTTAAATCGTGCCAACCTAAGAGCTGTTAACATCAACCTTTGCGACATGTGTGTCATTGTCTCAGCAAAAGATAGAAACATGGAAGATCCAAATTTGGTAGATAAAGAAGCCATTCTCTGTTCCCTCAACATTAAAGCAATGACTTTTGATGATACAATGGGTCTGATTCAGTCATCAAACATTGCAAAAAGTAAGAAACAAAGGTGTTTTTATTGCCTTCCTTTACCGTTTCAACCTCTCCAACAAATTTTAATGTTCTCTATTCATCTATGTCAGATCCTAATTTCCCCTAAATCCAATAAAACTATTCTCTAATATTTTAAAAACATTTTGACTCCAAACCTCTTCTCCATGAGCTTTCAGATTTTCCTTTCTTTCTCTGACCAGAGAGTCTATCTAAAAATCTCTTTTAAATTGTTTGGTAGTGAAAGTATTTATGGTAATAGTGTTAATCAACGGAAATAAAATACCAAATGTGGAAAAAACCTGTTCAATTAATGATATGTGTAAAGCAAATTTCTCTTGATTATTCTTGGAGTGGATTTTGTAAAACTTATTTAACACCTGTCTTATTAAGCAATTGTGTTAAACAGCTGATGTGAAAAAGGTATTGGTCATAAAGGCTTTGACTGTTAAGGTCTTTATCTATGATACTTATTTTCATCCATATTGTGTCCATTTAGATACCTTACTATTTATTACCTGTAAATCATGAACCAGACCCTTATCCTTTTCCGATATATTTGTTGATACGAGAAGCTTTGATACAAACGAATTAGGAGTTGAAAACAGCTACAGCTTAAAGAAAAATTTATCCCAAAAATTTATGCACCAGTCGGGTATTTACACATCCTGCGCCAGCAGTTTTGAACTCTCTCAACAAAAACTAGAAATAGGCATTTCCTCCCCTTTTTCAAAAACAATTGGAAAACTGAACTATTTAGCATTGCTTTTGGTAAATGGTGAATGGTGAAAAATCTGATCGGGTTATTATATCTTTCTTACATTATGATTTGTAAAGCTTTTATGATTTCATAAATTTGGTTCTTATTTGACTCATGTATTTTCGAACGCCGTATAAAAATAAGTTTAAAAGGTAAAACTCCTTCAGGTGAAACCTGATGTTATATGAAATCTTATATAATACTTATAGTGATACCTCACCAAATGCATTTTATGATATGTCAATCATATTTTTATTTTATTTATTTCACTCTTTACTACTTTTCAGGTTTTATACCTGGTGGTTTCTCTCCCCTCCATGAAAGTTCTAGATCTCAGGCTGGGGCGAATGTGCCTCTCATTACTGAATTAGGTAACACATTGTATTGTTAGTCTGCTTGAAGAGCTCTTCTTTCATCTTCTTGAGTGTGAGTGGGAAGATTTTGTAGACAGTTAATTGAGCAGGCTTCCTTGACACAATTGAGTTATTATGATATGTATAAGATATCACAATAGAACTAGCAGATGTTTTTTTAAGTAACAGCTTATTGAAAACAACATATGGATCTGAAAAAAGGAAGGAAGATGGAAGAAGAATTTAACATTTTACATTAAGTACCATAGAAAATTGCTAAGAACAAGCTAAAGAGCTGAAATGAATGGTATGAAGGAGAGGAAGAGTTGGATAACATCATGAACTGGACAGGCTTAAAGAAAGTTAAGGATGTAATTGATGTGCAGGGAGTCAAGAGAGATTTGATAAAATGTTTCTGCAAACCAGACACTTTGGATCGGACATGATCGTGTTTGTAGACAAATCTTGTAAAGCAATATTACAAATTTGTCTTTTTCATTAATCTCTTACAGCCAACGATTCTAATGTGCAATTTCTGGATCAGGATGATGACGATGATCCTGACACAGAGTTGTATATGACTCAACCCTTTGCTTGTGGTACTGCTTTTGCTGTTAGTGTTTTAGACTCTCTTATGAGCACAGTGAGTTTCTTAATTTACTTAATGACATGATTTCTCCTTCTCTCCACCCCCCCTTTTTTTTGCCTCTAAATTATGGCAACTCAATTTTTTGCAGAATTAGAGAATTTCATCAAATACTCATTTGCTAAATTAAAATTCAATAATAATTCTTTAAATGTTTAGCTATATTATAGATTGAAAGTGAATGTTTCCTTCCATCCCAGTTGAAATTTTGATGTCCTGAGATGGACAGAATGTTGAAGGTGGTCCTTAATTTGAGGACTTGCTGTAGCGTTAGGGATTGTTGATCATGTTGTTGAAAATTCTGTTGTTTGGTTGTTTCATGATCTTAAATAGTGCAGGCCCTGATCAGGTGTTTATGGGGTTTGAAAGTGAAGAACTCCTCACAAGAGATTTCCGATTTTGAAGATCATGTTGAGTCATTATTAAGCTCTTCTTCCTCTTGTAGGCCCTTGACATTGATATTGAAAAGCATTCTTGTTATGCAGTTTGGTATATTATATGTTAAATCATTTTTACAAAACATATTGACGCTACATATGATTTTGTATAGTTCTAGATATTTCTTATAAAAATTGAAAGTATTGACTCAATATTAGGCCTCTCACATCCAATAGGCCATAATTTTGTTTTTCCTAAGCAAATCCTGTTTATAATATACGATGATTTTTTTCTTTTTAATTAATTCTTTTATGAAGTATATATATATGGATTAAGGGGGTTGAGGATGTTTTACAGTGAAGTTTTTAAAAGATATTAGTTCATCCTGCTTACTCATATTCTTTCTTAATTTCTTCAGAGTTACTTCAATGACAATGCCTTGACACTGATCAGGACTCTAATTACGGGCGGTGCAACTCCAGAACTCGAGCAAATTTTAGCAGAAGGTGCTGGTATGAGAGGGGGATATTGTTCTCCTGCTGTCTTGGCCAACAGAGATCGATGTCGGGTGGCACAGATTTCCCTTTTTGAAGGACCTCTCTCTCAGTTTGGGGTAAAGCTTTATGATAATGGAGTAGCTTTGCATTATTATTCAAGTGACAAGTCAGCTCATTTTTATGGGGCTTTCTTGTATTAACAAGACTGAAACAAAGAAATCTACTTGAAATAATATTTTCTTTGAATCTATTGTATAAAAATACAACAACAACAAATCTATTAATCTTTTATTAACCATGGCTCACAGTTTCTGATAAAGTGCTGGTCTCTCACCCAACTATGCCTGGAAAATATTTGATTCCATAGTAGAAGCTGTACGAAGTAGACATCTTTATGATTTGATTTTTTTTTATTTTTCCCATTTTTATGTCCCCCACCACACCCCTTAACCATCCCTATACAGCAAAATGGTCGCTATGGAGAACTGTTTGTTTATGCATTGCGGAATTTTGGCATTTTATGCATTGGTCTATATCGGTTCAGAGACACGAATGAGTCTGTCCGGAGTCCATCATCGAAACGATATGTCATAACAAATCCTCCAGAAGACTTTGTCTTATTGCCAACTGATCAGGTATGTTTCAGGCCTTTTTTCATCAACATATTAGACAATGATGGATGATGGAAAGGAGTCCTTTTCCTTTTTCTTTATTTTTCACAGCAGATACAAGTTTTTTCTAATGATTTTCACTTTATATCCCATCCCACTTAATTTTGTCCCATGGCCTGAAGGAACTTTCATGTTTTGTTTCGAGCATTTTACTCTGTTTTTGCTTTTAAATGTGTTTTTTTTTTTTTTTACTTCACACTGACAGTACAACACTGTTCATCATCAAATATATATTTTAATATCTATCTATATATATCATATCAATGTATAGTTATATCCATATTACATCAGTGTGTTTTTTTAATATATATATTTACATCACAGTTTTGTAGAGCACTTTCACATTTTAAATTTTGATTTTGCGCTTTTTCGTCCATTTTTATTTTCCATAATTTCTTTCATTTTTTTCTTATCTGTCTTTACTTTTAACATTTTATCCCACGTTCCTACAGAATCATAAAAGCCTGATTTGTATCATTTTTTCCCTCATTTGCTTTCTTGTATATTGTTCTGTTCCAATCAATTTTGGAAATTTTTTTTTTTTTACAATCTTTCTTTTTGGGGATAGAATCAACCCCATGTCAAATTTTTTCATCAAATTCTCCTCTTATTTTCAGTAGTTTTCATAGGACTCAATGTGTTTGAGTGTTTTGGAGATTTTTTTGTTTTTAGTGTGTTTTTAAAGGGAGGAGGGGGGATCATTTGAAAGTGAGATTTCAATGCATAAGCAGGAAAATTATGGAGATATTTCCTGAACTTATTTTTGAAAATGAAGTTTAGGGTCTAACTGCCATTAAATTTCTTAATATTTATGTGCACAAGAGATAATGCGGTAAGTTCATGAAATTAACTTTGGCACTTGTTGACATCATTGGTGCAGAGTTCTATCCTTCTTGTTTTTCTTATTAGTGTTTGCAATGGCATTTTGCCTTTTTTTTCAGGCTGTGAGTAATATTTGTAGGAAGGGATGAGGTTAGATACCCTTCTTAGCACAACTTAACTTTGAGCTCAGAGAGTTGTGAAGGAAGAGAAGGAAGGAACAAATGATAGGAACTAGTTTTGCCTTGACAAGGATTTTTGAGCCCTTGTTATCATTGTGTAGAGGTGGACAGGGTTCCTTTATATTCACAACTTGCAGATGAAACCTTCTAGTTTATTGCTTATCTCTAATGGGACAAGGTGCTGAAAGCTTACCTAGAGCTGAGAAGCAAGAGAAGCTGAAAAATGGCCTACAATATTCAATGCTGGCACATTCTTATTTTGATCAGAAGCTTTGACTTGAGAACAATACAAGAAAATAATTTAATATAAACCTTTCTTATACAGTGGCCTCTGCTAGGCAAGATAGTCTTAAATCACATCCAATTCAATCGAAACGCAGAGGTGGTCGTAATTTGAAGGATCACGTCTCATAGGGAGCAATGCATTATAAATAGATATATTTTATATAAGTATTTCCATCATACTAACGATGTCTACTTTAAGGCTCAATATCATAAAGATAATCATACATTATGGATTACACAAGGAAATCAATATAAAGGCATTGTCAGTCAGTGCAAAGGAGGTCGTTGCTGGCCTCCTTCTCCCCACCTAATCGCCTCTACTTGGGCACTGGAACTCATTCAGACCAGAAAAGAGCTGGGTAAATTATTAACGATTACCAAGTGTTTACCCAAGGACACAATATCAAAATGACTGCATTCAGATCAAAGTCACTTTAAAGGCAGGAGGCTGCTTATAAGAACCTGTTGACCACAAAGCACAGAAAGATTTGAGTTTTTTCTTTTTTCTTGTTTTTTGTCATTGTTGTAAATTTCATCTTTGCGGGGTTTTTTTTGCAAAATAAAGGCTTTAGTTAGTGAGCAGGGAATTTGCTTTCTTTAAACTTCATGAAAATCATGTAAAATGAATAGAACTCTGCATTGACCGATGATTTATTTAGCAGCTGCCAAGGATGTGAATTTATTAAAATAGTACAGGAAACCTTATAACCCACTGCTGCCTCTTAGTCTTTGTGATAGTATTTTGTATCTGTTTAGGGATCAGGCTCTCATTGAAATTTATTTTGAAACTTTTTGTGCTACCCTGATTGTAGTAAAAATGCTTGCTTATGACCTTGTTCACATTCTGTAACTTCATATTTTATATTAAGGAATGGAGTAAAATCTTTGTCTTTTCAAAAAACAAAACAAAAATCGGTTGGAGTGAAAAAGCAAGCATTACTTCCTCTCAGTTCTCCAGCGTGAAATTTTTTTCTTTGTTTTGTTGTTGTTTTTTTTGGTTGTTTCTTTTTCTTTCCCCATTTTCAAAATTTTCTCCATCCCTATCCCGCCGTTTGGAAAGCATTGTGCAGGATTTATTCATGTGCATTTTTCATTATAACTTTCAGAAATGAAATCCTGTCTTTTCTATAGTTTTACTTTTATCTCTTGTTTGATATATCTCATCTCTAAGACGTTCTGATTCTCTTCATAGTTTTGTAGTCTTACCAGGTTTTTGGAGGATTTTCTAGCATCATTCAGTCCAACATTGAAGTAGTGTTTTATCCTCATGATGTAATGTTCAGATTTACTATACTTTTTCTAATTTATTTAGAATTTATTTGAGGGGTGGGAATTTGGCATTTTATAAAAAATTGATTTTGTTATATTTTAAAACTATTTGTGTTTATCCCAATACTAACAATGCTCATTCTTCAAGCACTATTTATTAATCTGCATCATTGACTACAATGTACTTTTTCATTATCTAAAATATTTTTAACTCTTCATATCATGTGTGGAATGTTTGGGGATTTTTTTGTTTTTTGTTTTGTTTTGGTTTTTTTCAGAGGGAGGGAGGGTGTGCGTGCATTTTCCAAAGTGTTTGTATACTGCCAAGGTGGAAGGTGTGGGATTTTTAAAAGTTCATTATTTTATTCTTTTGTTCTGTTCATTTTCTATCTTATTTAGGTTTTTGTGTGTTTGAATGGAGAGTAGGTTTTTGTGTGTTTGAATGGAGAGTGGGTATTGTGTGGAGGAAGGTTGGGGGTGGTGGTGGTGTTTTTAGTAGTCTTATATCTTTCCATTTAGGGGGGTGGTAATTGGTTAAACTATTTAGAAAAAAAAAAAAGATTTCTTTTTATGATCTCCTTTCTCATTTGTAGTATTAGGCGGGAGCTTGTGCATTTGTGTGTGTTTGTGTGTACATGTTTGTTTTCATGTCCTTGTTGCTGTGTGGGAATTGGAAGCATCGCACACAGTTGAAGTGCAATTTTCATGTGGAATCAGAGCCACCTTTTGCATTTTTTTTTTTCTCATCTTTTTCTCAACCGCCCCGTCTCTTTTCTCTCCCCTTGGTTCTCATCTCCCATCCTCCCTTCCAGGTTTATGTGCTTACCTACAAACCTATTACAAAAGAATAGACCAGCTGCCCCTCCCCACCGGGACGTGTGTAGGGTTTTTTAACGTGAGTGAGTTGCCTTTCCACAAATTATTTGGAATGGCTTTTGACACACAGCTACCGAATGGATGTTACTCTTTAGCTTTAGAATGTAGATCTAAACCATGGCACGCCGCTAAAAAAACTAGAAAGAAAAAAAAATCTTGTCAAACACCATATATATATAAATGTCTCTCTCTCTATATATATATGTGGTTGATGTTTGTACAGTATATATTTGTTATAGATATATGAAATGTATGTGTTACCCAAACCAAGGAATGTCTCTCGTGTATATTTTTGTTACCTGTCAGTTTTGAAAATGCTCCAGTGTATATAATTTTATATGCATACATAAACCGTATACTCTCTTCTAGTGGCACCAGGTGCAAGAAATTCTAGAGTCAGGAGTGGGAGGAAGAAGACTGCATTTGGATTAAGGTCTCATTTGAGGCAGGAAGCTGATGTTAAGGCCGTATAAAATGTCAATCTTTAACCTTAATTTTCAGTATTTCACCCCTTTTCTTATGCCCTCCAACCTTTCAGGTTGTTGTAATGAAAAAGACCTAAATTCCCTCTCAGTTCTTGTCAATCTTAGTACATTATTATACTGGTATGAAGCATGACATCATGGTCTCAGAATAAAATCCATAAATCAAGTTAAAAAAAAAAAATGTTTATGCTTTGCAGTTCAGATTTGATGTGTTCTTTTGAACCCTGTCCATATAATGTACTAGTGCTAGTAATCTTATTATAATGCATAAAGGAAGTAGTGTTATGGAGAAAATGTTGGAGCATGTTAGAGAAATTAATCAGGTGATACCATAAATAGAAAGGGTGCCTCTATTAGAGAGAATAATAGAAAGGATGCCACTATTAGAGAGAATACAGTACAGCTTAGTTGCATTTGAGCATTTGAAAAATAAATATTATTTACCGAGGGGAATCAGTGAGTTGGTTATTTGATTTGAGTTTGGTTGGGGGATTTTTTGTGTGTTTTTTATCAACTTCAAATGTTTTGAAGATTTAATTAAATCAAGACTTCTGAGTGGACACCGAAGGTATGACACTTCCCCATTATAGTTGGTGTTATAATTTATCCTTTGCATCTTTGCAAGACGTTTTTCATATTCATTTCCTTCAAACTTCCATTTCTTTCTGTTTACATTGCTGCTTTTTAGATATGTGTATGTATTCCTCGACTCTGCTTCTGATTTTAGAACAAAGGAGAATGGAAAATGATCATCAACAAATTAACAATATTTGAAAAGTGAAATCATATTTATTGCAACCTTTATCTATTGTCTATTTTTTGAATTTTCTTTTCCTTAAATGGGTTTTGTATTTGGGATATATAGACTTTGACATTGAAAATGTTCAAATGGTAGACCAAGATAAGAGTGTATAAATGAATGCTTTGTTTGTAGAATTTTTCTTTTTTTAAAAGAAAACTTTTTACCGGTAGTACCGTAATTTAAAATCCTTCTATAATCTTCTTAAAAGCATGTTGTTTTTTCAGGTGAATGCCCATCCTTTACAGAAAATCTTCAGTAGATTTATCCCCTATTGCAATCCCTTTTGATTAGCATCATTGACTGTTTTCACAAGTTGTAGCTGTGTGAACCCCAATACTTTTCCTTTAACAATTAGCCTACCAATAATCTCATGGTAGCCGTTCACGCCTTCCTGATTTCTGACAACTTTGCTTAACAATCCACCAATCACCATTCCTTTAACCTCTTGGGCCAGTGGAACATTTGAATGAAATTTGTGAATTAATAGAATATTTAGTATATTTGTCAATACTTGACCTTTGACTAAAACATATTATGACTCATGATCTTCCATACTCTCTCCCTGTCTCTAGTATGACTCAAATATCTGCACCTCAGTCCTCAGACATACTCTCTTGCTTAAGTCCCGCGATAGCCTCTGCTGCAGTGTAGTGTTGTATGGACAAGGTGTATCCCCCCTACCCCTTCCCTTTTTCTCTCTTTCTCTTTCTCTTTCTGCACTGGCCTTTCACCCCTAACACCACCATTACTCTCCCTCTCTCAATGTCCTTCAAACACGGGACCATAACTCTGTTGTTTGTAATGCTTATAGATACTAGAAAGAAAAAGGAAATT
>JAOWAY010072996.1:0-11450 GCA_028565895.1 Goniobranchus geometricus
AGAGAGAGAGAGAGAGAGAGAGAGAGAGAGAGAGAGAGAGAGAGAGAGAGAGAGAGAGAGAGAGAGAGAGATTCAATAGTGGCTTAGACCGTAATTTAGCCATAACAAGAAAGATCGAAAGCAAGCGTAGTAAACGGAGACAGCGTGTAACTTTTATCGAAAGTCAGAAATCAAGGGAAATGCCGAATGGTAGCAAGAACAGCCTTATAAGGTTAGCCGAGGACAGTTTGAGTGGAGGATTATGATCGCCAATGTCTGTTCCAGACAAGATATCTAAAGAGGAAGTGATGCCCAACAAGTTTTTTAATGACATCTACAAGTGCGCAATGAAAGCATCACACAATGAGCTGTATTGCAAATGTTCGTATTATTTTGCTTGTATATACATCTAAAACTTTAAAATGAAAATTCGAAACAACCAAGACAGTAAAAAGTGTGAAGAAATATTATTCCAATATAATATGGAACTGTTAAATGCCTTAAGCGCTTACGAATATAATAATTATGCATAGTTATTCATCTTTGTGCCTATTCCATACTGTTTTGAGCTTCAGAATTAGATGTGTACAATTACATCATGAGCTTTTTAGTTAGCCGGTAGATCGTTCCAGAACAACTGTCAGTATTCTGGCATTAGAAGCAGAGCGTTTCAATGACTTCCACCTTTTGACGTGGTTCAATTCCATGAGGTACTCTGCGCCGGTACAGGCAGCTGTCACTGGGGCTGAACGAATTCCCAAAGAAAGCGAATGATTTCATGCCTGTCACAAGACGTTTTGTGCAGTGACTTCCCAAAACCAATTAGAAATCTGGCAGAGATCAAATTGTTTAAATATTATGGGCTATTGTCTCCTAATTTGGTTAAAGCGTATCGGCTTGTTCCAGATACCCACTCCCAAAAGTCCAAAAATGCCATTTTCCAAAGACCAGAAACTCTATTCATGGCCAGCATATCCCTTGCAGAAAATGTATCTGGGCGCCATTTCATCTGTTTGCATGTCTCTGTACATGCTGGTTGAATAAAATATCGTTCATATGTCTTCTTATTGCAAGGCACGCATCCAGTCTTTGTGAATTTGACATTCTCTGTTTCTTTGGAGTCTGATTCCCAATGCCATCATCGGCATCAATTTCATTCACTAATTCAGAAGTTCGTTCCCCGTCAAGGACGATCTCCTCTCTTGCATCTTCAATAAGCAACGGATGAAAGGATGTCCCTCGTCACTACTCTTAGTTTTCTGACGCTTGCTCGCCACGGGCAAAAAGTCTTGATCTGCATCCGAGCTATCCAGTGTCCCGCTCTTATCCTCAAGAAGTTCATTCACGCCCGGCATTGTCTATTGAATATTTTTTCATGGTGTAACGAGCATCTGCTGTCTAAAAGATCTGAAGGTTTGTCGTCTGCAGCAATTTGATGGCGAAGCATCGTTCTGCTGGCAAGTCGGTCTGGTTTTACCTGGCAGCTTTTCGGCTCTTGAGTTCAATTTAGTCTCCAATACATCTACTATCAGCTAATGATACATGATTTTCTGAATCACTGGTGCTCTTGGAAAGAGGGGCAAAACATACCACACCTATTCACTACGGAAACCCTTCATGTACATGATTGTGAAAGTGGTCCGTGTGGAGGGTCCGGAAAGAGACAGGGAAGCAAAGAGGTAGAGAGACAAAAAGACAGAGGAGAAGATAAGGGCAGTGTGTGTGTGTGTCTGTGTGTCTGTGTGTGTGCATGTGTGTGTTGTGCGTAAACTTCGTGAACTCAGTTCCACGAGGGCTACGGTCTGTGTATGTTTGTGCGTGAGTGTAAGTTTGTGTGTATTTGTGTGTGTGTGTGTGTGAGAGAGAGAGAAAAACAGACAGACAGAAATAGACGATGCTTAATATTATGCGGTATTATTATTATTAACACGACATAATATTGACCCAGTTTTATAGGCTTAAACATAATAATGTTATCATATCAGTATTATTGCAGTAACCAAAATAATTGTACTTATATGAATCCGGTGGAACACTTTATGTAGGATGGACGATTGAATGACTCAGACCAGACACTTTGAAATACTTTAAGAAGGGCTTAATTTAAAATCAAAATATATGCCATATGCATTGATTAATTCTTACCTCAGAATCTCGAAATTCTTGGTTCTCCATTAGAGATAACAATGTACGTTTATCTTATACTATACAATATTTGAATAGAAACGTGAAAAAAGGGAATACATCGAAGTTTTTGATGTTTAAAGTGATTTGAAATAATTGAATTGAAGAATTACAAGACACCAAGCATCTCACTTCGACGCATGCCGGCGACTCAATGTGACTCTTACGATCGTTCAATTAAGAGGGCGTTTGAAACGTATCGGCAGGTGACGCAATATGACTGTGCTTACACTTGGTGTAGTCAAGAGGGCGTTTGAAACGTATCGGCAGGTGACGCAATATGACTTTGCTGACACCTGGTATAGTCAAGAGGGCGTTTGAAACGTATCGGCATATGACGCAATATGACTTTGCTGACACTTCGTATAGTCAAGCGGGCGTTTGAAACTTATCGGCAAGTGACGCAATATGACTTTGCTGACACTTGGTTTAGTCAAGAGGGCGTTTGGAACTTATCAGCAATTGACGCAATATGACTTTGCTGACACTTGGTATAGTCAAGAGGGCGTTTGAAATATATCGACAGGTGGCGCAATTTTACTTTGCTGACACTAAGTATTGTCAAGACAGCGTTTGAACTGTGTCGTCTGGTGACGCAATATGACCTTGCAGACACTTGGTATAATCCAATTAAGGGGATGTTGTATGACAGAACACACCTGGTACGTCGCATCGTGTTTTTTTTCCCTGAAAGTAAATCCAATGTGTGTTCATAAAAATCAGGTAAACAAATAGACAATAATTCAAGGAAGTGGTGTCTTTTTTTTTCTTTTTTGTCTTTTTCTTTTGTTCGGTCTTTTCATTCCTTTTCTTCTTTTTCAACCCTTGCAAGATAAATTGTTTTCACGTTAGGACAATATATCTTGCATACCTGCCTTTACATGGAAACAAGGCATTTAAATTCTCTGTACGTGCATTTGCTTCACATATTTCAACCGACGTCCTGACCTCAATTTTTGTCATATCGATACAAGACCAAGCTGATTCCATATACTTTGTCTTCTTCTATAAGGTGCAATCAATGACTTAATTTCAGTTTGCTTGCTTTTTAATGGATATACTGCCCTTAAAAAGAAAATACGAAAACAAAATTCCAGCATAAGGACCTGGTAAAGCACAACCCGAAATAGTCACCAGTCACCGTATACTGACACCGAGCCGACCAGTCTTCGCAATGTTCTTGTAATGCTGAGCGACAGCACAGACACCAACCAAATTGCCATTTTTAAAGTCTTATGTACGATTCGGACGCTCTATCATCGGACCGGTCGTGCCACCGATACATAACAACTCGATACTTACACCGATTTCTAGTATAAAGACGAAACAGTACTTTGTTTTGGCAGTGGGCTTTAAGAACAGAAATTAAACATGTGTTTGCAATCACTAAGTATTAGTCAGCTATTTTACTTTGTGGGTTTAACGTCACTTTTCAACCGCGTAGGTTATATCAGCGGAGGAAAGTATCGGTTTCTTTCGTCGAAGTCTCTACATGAGTTACTGGTAATTCAGGGATGCGCATTAATTTCAAGTTTACTGTTCCTATGCGCACTATGAATGAAATGAAAACGTGAGAAAATTCCCTTCCGACAGTGTACGACATGGCATGGTTGAAAATTATAATGCCGCCTAGATGGTTGTTCTAGCAACATGTCCTATCACAGATATTGTTATGCCCGTGGCATTGTGGGCTCCCGGAAGTCGCATCTAACCCCCTTTGCCCGCCATCTTGAAACCCTCTG
The DNA here is from genome assembly GCA_028565895.1 of Goniobranchus geometricus. Taxonomy (NCBI): domain Eukaryota; kingdom Metazoa; phylum Mollusca; class Gastropoda; order Nudibranchia; family Chromodorididae; genus Goniobranchus; species Goniobranchus geometricus. Next base: position 3,906 of record JAOWAY010072996.1, read on the forward strand.
AATAACAACAACCCCAGATAACGACAGGATTTTTTGGTCCTGAGCCATACCGTTATCTGGAGGTTACACCATATCTTTATTGTAATTTCAAACTTTAATTATATTGAGTCGTTAAATAAAAGAAGAAGAAATAGGACATTTAGAGACAAATTAAACTGGACACGAACGTAGGTAGTCTTAATAATAATTTGGATAAATACATTTATGATCAGTTTTCAAAAAGACCTTGTAGAATTATAAATGACATTATAATCTATTATAACAGTCTTTTTTTTAAAATGAAAATTATGAGGTGTACTAAAGAATTGATGGAACTTTTTTGTTTGTTTGTTGTTTTTTTTTCAGTTGTTGAAGAAAAACCCCAATGATCGCCTTGGAAATGGACCAGATGATGCTGCTCCTATTAAAGTAAGAATGGCTTAGAAATGTAGAAAAACAGAGCAAGATTTTCTTTACTTTTTTTCACACTTTCTTTTCCTTTCTCTTTTCCTTTTTTTTTAAATGTGCGAGTGAATTGCAGCCAACATGGGGAGGTCTTGCTGTTGAGACCATATCTCTATAAATGCCATCTCGTCTTTATGGTTGAGTTCATCACTCCTTTGTATTTTTTCATTACCCTGGATAGTTGGCATGCATCAGTTATAGAACTTCATTATGTTTCACATTTTCTCATGGTCTTCGCTCACCGAGAACAAGACGTGAATTTTCAAAGAAAAAAAATTGTTTTTGTCCTTTTAAACGAAATGAAATCCTTTTGGGGGGACAGAAGATGTATGCAAGTTTGTTGTTCTAGAATCTTGATTTGATTTGAATCAGTTAATTTAAAGTTATGTAAAATCTCTATATGTATCTGTATGTCGTATTAACTCTGATTATTGAAAGATTTGCGTAGTTTAGACCAAATTTATTTTTCCCTTGTAGCCAATGGAGATGCGCCTTTGGGGTTTGGCATTTTACTCTGCTGATCTTATTTGACTCTGGTATGAAAGTGGACATGGAAAGAGTCTCTGTATGAAACATTATTCAAATCAGTCCTAATAGGCTGCAATTTTAATTTGAAGTGTCAGGACCGTCATTGTAAAACACTGTCATCTTAGTCACATCAGCTAGATGAATGATGTCATATTTATTGTTATACAAAAAGTTTTTCTCATTCGACATTTACGCAGTTGAGGTGGTTGGGGATTGAGATACTGGGAAGGATTAGGGAGGGCCTAAATGGATCTAAAGAATCCCTCTGAGCATTTTGTGGTCCTTCTTTCATGTTGTTACTTGTACCGACACAGGTCACACGTAATAGACACGAGAATAATGACGGATGAAAACAATTTTCTCAATGCCCTAAATTTACTGTGAGTGGTACTTCCACAGGTAAATAAATAGCAAGAACACGCGATTCAAAGTTTCAACAATTTTATGAAAAATCAATAAAGTTAAAGCTTGTATTTTCTGTCAACACTTCTCGATAAAATACATTCAACAAGATTCTCAATGGTCTGCTCTCTTTCACTTTCGCACCACACATTTATGGTACTTTCAACGTATTCTCTTGAATGGGAACATTGTAGAAACATCTCACATATTGTACAAACAAAAGGAATCTTGTAGAATATACAAGAATGGGAAGGTTGGAGAAATATATCACTCATTCGACAAAATAGAAGGGGTAAACGAATGACGCAATACTTCTAGAATATACTAGTTGATAGGGGGAAACCCCTCATGCTTCGCTTCTCAATTGTAAAATAAACTCACACACCGTTTACAACAAAGAGAGCTAGGACACACCTACAATCACAGGCCTTGAGATCTATACAACACATATAATTTCATGCCATAAGACATTGCACATGTCTTAACCACCAGCTTATAGAAAGTAGTTTGGCCTTTAACCTTTGACCAATGATCCAGCTTGCTGTGACTAAGAGATATGATTCCGTCGGGCATAGTTCTCTGCTTTGGGTGAAGTAGGCAAGTCATCGTGCATAAGCATATCAACAAGGATTTGAAATTGTAATGGCCAGTATTTAAGAATGGAAGACCTTAAGTTAGCAAAAGTTTTAAGTGGTTTGTGACTTCTATTTGACTTCCTTTGATTTAATTCCATGTCTTTCTTACTTGCAGACTCACCCTTTTTTCCGTCACATGAATTGGGCTGATCTGCTCAACAAACGCCTCGAGCCCCCAATCAAGATTGGTGTTGTAAGTTGCTTTTATTATTGTCACTTACCTCTTCATGATCAAATGTTTATAGCCATTTTATGCTGATAAGTATACATAAACAAATGCCACTGTTGAATATAGATTAATAAAATCAGGATATATGATGGTGAGGCATTCCTTAAGTACAGGAAATCTTATCATATCCTGTGCGTTATTTCAGATTTTCTTGATAAGCAATTGTGAGACAATATTTTTATGCACTCTTCATGTCATAATTAAGAATCTACAACTAAGTTATCATTCAATAAATGCTTAAGCATTCTGTAGATTGTAATCTGAATTTTGAATGTAGGGCTTAAAACTTGTTTGATAAGGCAAAATGATATGTAGCAAAACCTTTTAGGTTTGAATCTTGAATCCAAAAAAGAAACCATGATAACAGACCTAACAATTCCTCCGATTTTATCGTAATTGCTCCGATATTTTTATCATTTTGAATGTCTCCGAGGGAATGCACCAAACTCCTATTTTTTACCCCAAGCTTAGAATGGTAGGCGAGAAAACTCGGCCTACTGTGGATTGTCTTATCGATTGAGAAAATATTTCAGAAAAGCCTTTTAATGAATGATTTTTTCCCCCGTTATGCTTCAAAGTAAACAGGAGAGGTTCCTAGTGAGAAAAGAGTAAAGGATGTGACAAACCATCAAATCGAACGGCTGGTTTCGATAGCGGAACTTGCCGAATTTCCTTGTAGGCCTATTTTTACTTTTGTTTTCATTTGGCGATTTCCGTACTCCTGAGATCTTGTCAGCCATTCAGAAGAGAGCTTTGCCTTCGGCCCGTACAGTTTGGCTTGTTGGAGTAGAAACGTAGGGCCTACGCTTGGCCTGGCCTAGGCCTAGCCATGCCTCGATCTGGATCTGGCCCAAGTCAGGGTTGAATGGTGTGTGGGCAGATCAGAATAGGCCTAACGAACGTGATATTCAATATTGGGATACATGCGTGGGTATAGATGTAGATCTAGAGACCAACGTCGATCTCGCGATGGATAAATTCCTTTTATGGCATGATAAGTCATTTTCAAAAAGACCTCGTTGTGAAATCGAAGACAGTTGTTCTAGATCTAGATCTACAAGTGTTCACAGTCAAAACGTGGAATTAGGTCTTGATCTAGATGTAGATCTAGATCTAGAAGATTCAAATTGTGATAGCGGCATTAAGTCTGACGGTTTTTTTTGTTAGTTCAAAGAGCAATGACATTAGATCTCGATGAGAATGTTGGAGTTTATTAGACTGACCGGTTGCTACTATTACTAACCAATTAAGATGACCAGAGGACAACCGGACAATACATATACAGTGATGCAGGTAAGGCAGTGGTGATGATTTGTATAGGCCCCTACATGTATAATAAACTTATTATAACAATAATTCTCTAATAGACGTTGTGTTGCGTTGCGTTTTACCGACTTAGTCAGGGAATGTGGATGTTTATTTAGATGCTCCTATTTTTTTCTCCAGACTCCCTATTTTTTTCCATGAAAAATCCTATTTTTTTCTAGTAGGGCTTGGAAGGTCTGTGACAATGACAGCCACAATGTCTAGTTATAGATTTAAAGCTCATTTTTAATGCCCAGAATGTTGACGAATGCGTGCACGAGAAACAAGTATTGTCATGGCATTCCTCATAAAGTTTACTTGATAGATTAAATCATTTTCAGCTGCATTTTAAATCATTTTCAGCTGCATTTGTTCCTAGATAGTTAGCCAGAGGCACAGTGCATAGGAGCCAAGGATTCCATGATGTTACCTAGATTTTATGGCCTCTTGCATATCTACTGTCACGGTTTTAAAAGATAGTTCAAGTTAGCATTAACATTGACACATGGCTGCAAAGAAAAGCTTAGAAAGATAGAATACCTTCATATTTTGTATGAATTACATTGAATAAAAACTCATTAAAGGACTACCTAATTTCAGATTTTATCAGACATGCATTAAACTAGTCAATCAGCTTGCCTTGGTTGTTTGAGCTGAATGCCGTAGCAAATTAGACTTCTTAACATATGCATTCCATTGAACTTCATCAGGAATCAGCAGACAAGCTTTTTCAATAATTTATAAAAACACAAAGAGTAAATCTTAATCTTTTTCAGCATAATTTCGTGAAGAAGCAGCTCACCACAGTGCCATGCAAGTTTTAGAATGTTTGTCCACTTAATGTCTTGCAATTGCATGCCATGAGACTCACATGATCTAATATGGAGATCGATACATTTTTTTATGCTCACACGTTGTTTGGTTTTCTTTCCCAAAACAAAGTGGATGGCTTTTTGTGTGTTTAGAGTTTTTGTCTTGTATTGATAAGCACCTGTTCCATCCATTCTTGGATTCCTGAAAAATTTATTTCAGCATTTTGTTAATTCTTTTGAAGACTTATAGATACGACTTTTATATAGAATTGGAAAGTCTGTCTTTGCTCTTTGCAATCTCTTCTATTATAAGGTGCATTGCTCTATTTTAAAAGTGAAATATATCCTATTGCTGTTTTGTTGTTTTCACTTTCAGACTAATGCTTATGATGTGAGTCTCTTTGACTCCAAGTTTACCAAACAAACTCCTTGTGACTCACCAGTTGATATGTCAGTACTCAGCCCTAGCATGAATATATTTGAAGTGAGTATGATATAAAATTAAGAAAATCATTCACTTCTAAGTTTAGAAGGTATTCTTTCAATACATGGGATATATGTATACGTTTGTTTGTGTAATTAAGTTTTTATGTTACATGACCGATCTCCTGCTTATTTGCATTCAGGGTTTCACGTATGTCGCACCATCAGTCCTGAATGAAATGGCCACAAAACCTTGGATCTCAGAAAGAGGACCTCGATCTCCACGTAAAAGCTACAAAGGAGAGAGGTAAAACTCAGGTTTTTCCTTGTTTGTATTCATAATGGCCATTGCAAACATCTGACTTGTCCTGTATCATATCGATCTGTAGTCCATAGGGTCTGTAAGATCTTTTAAAAATCTTTACTCTTCCTGTAACTTGTTTTCTTCTGGGCAATTTCTTGGATTTACCTTATTACTATTTCACTATTCTGAAATGTCTGACAGTTGCAGAGTATAACATTTTTATCAGGCCTTTAGTCTCATCTTCTTTCACAATCAGAATCTGTCATTTACTAAGCTGACCTGTTGTTGAATTAATTGGCTTTAGCCCATTGCATTTTTTACAAGTGATTCATGGCCCTTTATATTAAAAAATAAAAGCATGTGGATCACAATGACATACAAATTCCAAATATCATGAATTTTGAAGTTTATTACCTTTGTTTGCCTAGCTTAGTATTTATCCCTTCTCTTGTCTTTTATAAATTTTGCATGCCCTTCTCAGTGGTTGTACTTTTACTATTTTTTTTAAAATCTTGTGCAGCCTTCCACTCAACAATGGACTTGAAGGCTTCCACCGTGCTAATGCAGCAGCTGCCAGTGATATTGCAGCACAAGCTGGAGCTGGAAGACCCATGGCATACGGTAACGCCCCTACCACAGTCATGGCATCATCCCGGATCCTTAATGGTGGAGATATGTCTGAGATGGAGGATATGGATACCACAGTCGCCGCAACAGCCGTGCCAACAACCTCGGCAGGTGGAGCAACCTCTGGCCATCACAGGTCTCACCACCCCACCCCCTCTGCCATCCTTCCCATTAGAAACCCACGTCAGGATAAGCGCCGTGTTTATCCTGGCACCCAAAACAGACCAGCTCATTTACAACGGCTTGTATGATGACGTGGTCTCTAGGAGAATTCCCTTTTCCCTCCCCATATTTATATTCGCTACACATTTTTGACCCCCAATTTCCATATCAATTAGTTTGCCCTGATATTTAAATTGTTTCTATGCATCGATGACGCATTATCTGCGCCTGCATTTTTGAGAATCTACTCTTGCTGCAAAGTAGTAGCTTTAGAGATAAATTTTTTTTTACCTCTTTCAACACTACTCCCCTCTGGTTACCTGGATCTGGAGGAGAAAATTGATGAAAGCTTACATTAGTGAACTCTTTTCTCTTGGGATAGTGGTGGATGTGACTAACAGTTTGAGTCCTTAGTGAATGAGGTTAAGGGGCCCTTTATGAGAGCATCATGTTATAATCTTTGATCTCGAGAAAAGAGGTAAGCCTTGCAGCAAGGGTTTCTGTCATCATGCATATTTCAAACCCTCCCAACAGTGTACATATAATATTATATTATGTAAGACTACGATATTGATAATGCATTTTTACCTGATTGATTTCCACCAAATATATTAACCCTTTCAGCATTTCGCCTCAGGATCAGAATTATCTTAAGACAGATTGAAAGGACAGTGTTAAGCTCCCGGCCTTTTCTCTTGTAGAGATTTGTAACTTTTTTCTTTGCTTTTATTTTGTCTTCATTTGGAAATAACTAGTCATTTTTTTCCCCTCATGATTAATGCTTTCGAGCATTGTGGTAATGAATCCGTTCTTTAGAAGAACACCTTTGAGAAACTTTGCTCGTAAAGTCTTTAAATTGATTCAAGTTTTAGAAATGCTGTCTTTGATGGATTTTTTGTTGTTTTTTTTTTTGTTTGTTTTTTTTTGTGTTAAACTGTCCGTCATTTTATTTTTGCACAAGAGACAGTCATGGAGTTATTAAGAATTCCCTCCAGTTGCTTTTGGGTATAGCCAATTATGGAATGGTAGTGTCCAGAGATAGCTCAGAAATATCTCCTTGACATTTTACGTGGCATTGTGATCACTGGAGACGGAGTTAAAAGTCTAGTTGTCTCTCAAAATTGTATCTGATTTACGTTTTCTTATCCAGGGTTTGTGACCGCCATAATGCCTTATACTGTCTACACTGTAAAGACACAGGGTCATTTAAAATATGTGTATACCTGAGGCATTATGTTTCTGTGTAAATATCTATATATACTTAAATATTGATTTTGGCAGCTCATGTATGATTTGCTCATGGAATCTTCAGTTGGCAGGGCAGTTATTCATCGATAGGAATTGTTTGCTATGTAGCGGATTTTCGCCTAATCGTCTTTTTTGTTCCACTCAGCTTTCAAGGTTTCTAGATCTCGGCTATGTCTTTAATCTAGATGTAGATTTTTAGATTGCACCTAGAGATCTAGATCTAGAAATAGTCAAGATCTAGCCTGTTTGTAGATCTAAATTCGAGATCTAGATTAGATCTTTAGACAGAACGACTTCCTTCTTGGGATTCTACTTGAAGAGACAATCATTGTCTCTCTCTCTGTCTCTGTCTCTCTGTCTGTCTGTCCGTCTCTCTCTCTCTCTTTCTCTCTCTCTCTCTCTCTCTCTCTCTCTCTCTGTCTCTCT
>JAOWAY010073107.1:0-11449 GCA_028565895.1 Goniobranchus geometricus
TCATGAAGGATTGACCAAACTGTGATGCATCAAGATAGACTCATGAAAGATTGACCAAAACTGTGATGCATCTAGATATACAAATAAGGTCGAATTTTCCCGATCTAAATCAGTCCTTTCATTGCCACAGCAACTCTCCCTTGATTTGAATCGAAGCCTTTAAGCCCAAGCATTTCTTTGTCATTGTCTGAGTCTCATTGATCTAGAACAGTCTGGTTTTAAAATCTTGACCATGATTTGCCAACATCTCCACCTCATCAAGTACCAGGCCTGAGGCAGAAATTGGTGACCATGATACAGCATTCACTTCTGTGTATAGACAATCTAGAGAAGTTCATGCTTTTATTTTTCTGCTTTTTGTTTGTCATCCAGTGATTTAAGCTCTCCAAATGTGTCACTCTTAGGCATGCCCATACTTCTTGTCCCCATCGATTTTTCCATTCACGGCTAGATGTTCAAGTTCCTTATGTTGATTGATATGATGCAAAAACTTCAGTTGCCTTTGTCTGACTGTTTTTAGCAATGATCTTCCTACTCCTGCTTCTACCAGAAATGCATGGTTTGTTTTCTTTCTTTTCCATGAGATTGTTAGCATCCTTCTCAGATACCACATTTCCGCTGCTTCCAGCCTTTTCCTACTGTCTGTTGATTGATATTATGTTCGTGATTGAATCAGTGGCAAAACTTAGTGTTAGCAGTTCACAAAAAGGTCCAGAACTTTACAAAAGTGTTGCATTGCCACATACCAAAGCTCAGCAAAAGCAAAAGTACATTACAACGGAAGAGAAATCAGTCCAGATGATTGCTACTTGTGCATTTGCTTTGCGTATTAGACCCATACCATTTTATATGATGTCAAATTTGGCAATACAAATGCATGCCGGTAGCATCAGAATTGTCCATGTTATCCAGGTAGGCAGATGTGGGGTTGAGTGCTGGGGTAAGTTCAGAGCATAAGTGAAAGATTGCCAGCAGTGGCCCACCCTTTTCAGTTTATTACTTCCTGTGATTGAACTTCTTTGGTCAAGCAACAGAGATTTTCGGGAAGGCTGGAATGCATATATTTTTTACTTTCGTTTTTGCTCTGTTTTCCTTTTCAATACGTAGGCTAGTCCTATGGAACTTGCCGCTGGTACCGTCAATTTTTACAATGGTTGCGAGTCAGCCAAAATTTTACCAAAGGTTCGCAGGTGAGATGCCTTTTGGCACCTTTCACCCGTGGTACAGAGGAGAGATGAAAATTAAGCCTTCATAGCAAGAGAATGCTGGAAGATGACACAACGAGCAAAGCGGAAAGAAGAAAGATAAAAAAGAAGGTGTGATGTGGAAATGAAGGAAGATATGATATTTGGTGTGTGAGGGGTCTGATAAATTGAACAGGACTAGTTAGAGACGAAAGATAAGCCGTGTCAGGATAACCAAAAGAGGAAGCTGTAGGCCAAGTGAATGGATTGATTTTCATGATTGTTTTAGGGAAATTCCTTTTTTGTTTTCCTTTTTTTTTTTTTAGTTTGATAATTGTTCCAAGAAAAACTGCCCTCACAAGCTGATTGTATTTGGTCTCCAGCTGCCTTGATGAAGAACACCGGCATGTTATGGTCTAATGATGCCAACAAGGAAAGGGGAAAGGCCATCGTGTCCAACTTGCACAGAATGGGTGCGGTCAACAGCGTGGTGACCTCTTACGATGGCCGCTCAATGCCCAAGGTAGGGGACAAGACTGAGGTTGAAGTAATGGACATTGATGTGATTATTTTAGAAACTAATGAGAATCAACCTGAAGTAGGAAAACTGTTCGAGAGTGACAACGAAATCTGTTTTTAAACAGCCAATGAAATTAAGATCAAAACCCTCAATTCAATAGTCAGTTCCAAGATACATGTGCAACCATATCACCTCAGTTCTCATCAACCATCTAGAAGTACATTTAATCCTGAAACGTCACATGTTGTCTCAGATTTCTAAAGATGTCTTGAATTTGAAAAAAAATGAATTCTTTTTCTCCTTCCTTTGTCATGAAATCACAAATAATCCTTTCATGTTTTACTACATTTTTCTTTAACAGAGGTGTTGATTTTATAGATAGATCTGGAAATTTGTCTGGAAATCCAGATTTTTAAAATGAGGAAATAAGAAACATGGGGCTTTGGGTGAGGGGTTTTTACAATGTAAACGTTTTTCGATATTGAAACATGGATCTAGGAGGGAAATCAAACCCATCAATAGATTTATTTATCTGTAATTAGCTTGAGCGAAGCTGGGAATGGGACAGAGCAAGAAAATGATGGTAGTGAACATCAACTGGTAACATTGACAACTTTATTGTAATTTAACCCTACATAAACCAATGTATCCCATGAGAAGTCAATAACATGGGGTGGTTGCCCATATTAAATAAAATCTGTGACAACTCGGTTAGATAGGAAGTTTAGTGGGGAGGAATTAGCCATCTGGTCTGGCATAGGCTTCTTACCCTGTAAATGGAAAATGTTATTGTTTCTCATGTGGAAATTGACCCAGAAGTGACATTTAATATTATGTAGTAATAGCCAATGGGCTTGCAAGTTATTTTTAGCCTTTCATTCTAGATACAGGGATTTTCAGTGAGCATCAATAAAACTAGTAAAAATACTTTATTGATCCAAAAATTCAATTGCACTCTGCTATCTGCATATAAGACCAAGAATATTGCATAAGTACATCTATGACCGAGACTGAGAAGGCTGGAGGGCTGTTGTGGCATCCATTGGAGGAGCAACCATCGAACAGTTGCCGACGAGTGACGAGTGCGTGACATGTATGACCGGCATAGAGCATGGAATGATGCTGTCTCACCCTGGCAACACGTGCTGTCACTGTGTCAGTTATAAGTCGGAAGCTGATTGATGAACAATGGAGTACACATCCAGTCATTTGGTCAAGCATTTGTAAGATTAAGTTTGCTTCTAGCCAGATTGTTTTCATTGGTTAGGCGCCATGGCCTTCTTACTATTGTACCGTTGTGTTTTGTTTTTTTTTAATGACACTTTTGATCTGTAGCTCAATGGCAGAGCATAGGCCTGCTGAAGGAAAGGCAACAGGTTTGATTCTCACTGGATATGAATGCGTTTTTTCCTGAAGCAAGAAAATTTACCCCGTTGCTTCAATAGACCCCCATGAAAACGGGTACAGCTTTGGCTGAAAAAGTATGCTACAGTAAACTGGCATCCGGTACTTGTGAAGAATATGGGTCCCGTCTGGTTGCCATGATGGCGGGCACGGCAAGCGGTTACCAGATTGGCGTAAGAATGGTAAATTGTTATTTTCTTTTTTTTTTTTATAAGACTCACTTTGAACTGTTCTCATAATGTGTTTTGAACTCACGACCTACTTGATAGGACTAAGTATATGAAATCATACACAGGCCTTATCAGGACTAAATTGTGAGATGTAGGTCTAGATCTATTGTAATTATTATTTCGTGATATGTTTATTTTAGACCTGGCAGCAACATTCGGGTGTTTCCATCATGGCCGCCAAGTGTAAACAAACGGGACCCATATTCTTAACAAGTACCTGGCATCCTATTCAGAGAGTGATGGATAAAGTATGTCCGCTTTATGCTGTAGAAACCAGGATAAACTTCGGCCCAAGAGCCAAGTGGGCTTAAAAAGACTACTTTGTTCTGAGTCTTGTGTTGCATTTGTCAATTTTTTTATTCATATACAATGTTATTACGTATCTAAGATGAATCCATTGTTTTTTTTTAATGACTCTGTACTGTTCTTTGAATCGATTAAAATTAATTTCGTTGTTGTTGGTTATTCTTTTTCTTCGCAGATCTTTCACAGTTTTGACCGTGTATTGTTGGATGCTCCTTGTAGTGGAACCGGTGTCATATCTAAAGATGAAGCTGTCAAAATTAACAAGGTTTGTTCCTCTACCTCCACTTGATATTGACATTGTTTACATAAACATCATAGCTTGAAGTCAGACTTCACGCATTTTTCCATTGGTTAGATTTTTATATATGAATTCTATTTAACCTCAAAGTTTTTTTCATTTTAATGATATTTTAATGAGTGTACCATCTTAGCCCTCGTAAAGCTATGGAGAACAATCATACAGATGCCTGGGTCACGCTGACACCTGCTATGGTGTAACATGATACGGCCTTGACTTCGAACGCTGGGAAGCGTTCCAGCGTAATATAAAAAGCATAGGACAACGCATAGGACCCTGACCCTACTAAGTGGAAAATTTTTATGTTCCAAATAAGGAAATTGACCTGGAAGAAGTCTTTGCTATAACTTAAAGAGCTACCAATGGGGTTGCAAGTTATTTTTAACCTTTACCCAGGATACAGGATTTGCTTTTGAGCATTAAAGTGGGGCTTCCCCAGCCAGCAAGCTTGACACTACCTAGGCCTTTTGTTTGGCCCATTCAACTGTTTGCCTTTTTAGGAAATTGGCTGGGATGAAACCATAACTATAATTAAAGAATAGCCAATAGGATAGCAAGTTATTTTAATCCTTTACCCTGCTTCATGGCTTTGTTATCGAGCATTCAAATGGGGCCTGCCCAGCCACCAACATGTTTCTAGCCGCACACATTTGCCTTCACTCTGCTCATTCAACTCTTTGCCTTCTTCGCACAAGTTAGGTAATAATAATACTCTCGTCGCTATTATGACCTGTGTTTTTATTCACTACATCCTTTCATTATTATTTCCCTCTGAAATGGAGGTTTTAGACCTGAGTAGCCCCATTCCTCTGCCCCACTGCCGTGATTGGTAAAATCAAAATACGCCAGAAAAGCCATCAATCACCTGTCACGTCCGGTAAAAACTAGGGTTAACGAGCAGGGAATATCACATGTCAATTCAAGCACAACGCATTTTTTATTTTAGACTCCACAGATGATATCGCACTTATTGATACAACAAATGAGCAGTTAGAGGCTTGCACCGATGAACTCAGGAGTGATGCAGAGAAAGAAGGCCTCCGTCTCAATGCCATAAAAGGGCAAAGCAATGAGCACGATGGAATCAAAAGCTCATATCGCAATGAGCAAAGAAGATGTGAAAACCACCGAAACATTTACATACTTTGGAAGTAAGATTAGCAGCCATGGAAAAACAAGCGGAGAAATAAAAACTAAATTGGGGATCGCAGGAACAGCATTCGGAAACTTGATCAACATTATGGGAAACAAAAAGATACCATCAAAACGGAACTAACAGTGGTGTCAATCCTGCTTTATGGTAGTGACACATGGCAAATTGACACATCAGAAGCCCATAGATTAAACAATTTTCATACCAGTTGCTTGAGAAAAATACCAGGAATCACCTATAGAGACAAAATAAGAAGTGAAGAAGTAGTTAGTTCGTTTCTTTGTTGGTTTAACGTCACTTTTCAACAGCATAGATTATATCAGCGACTGTGCTATTTTGACATGTTTATGTGCTGCCACACATGAGCCATAAGGTATAGCACAACTGGAATGACTCACCCAGTCACAGTATACTGACACTAGGCTGACCAACCTTAGAACTGTTCCCATAATGCTGAACGCCAAGCGAGACAGTTACTTTATTGCCACTTTTAAACTTTTAAAGTCTTCGGTCTGACTCGGTCTGGGGTCGAACCCGTGACCTCCCGGTTACGAGGCGGACGCTCTACCACTAGACCATCAAACTGGTTAGGGATACACTTTGAATCCCTCCTAATCATAATGGACCAAATCCATTTTATTTCTACCTCTGAAATGCTTTTTCTATTGTTTACTTAAAATTAATCTTGTCAAGGGTAATTAAAAATCTAGATCCAAACAGTTGATATATCATTGAATTAACCCTACAAAGGCTTATGATTTTACTGGAATTGTGGTTCTATGACAAACTAAAGACAGCTACAAAAATATAATCTCTCAAGAAGTCAGTACTCACATACAACTGCAGAACCTGGGTTCTCACTCAAAGCAAAGAAGACAAGCTTGATGCATTTCATAAGAAAAAACTTAGGGAAGTACTAAACATCCACTATCCTACAATAATAACGAACAAACATCCATATATTACAAATGTAACAAAACACCCCTCTCAATACAAGTTTTGGAAAGTAGATGGCAATTATTCAGGGACATACTCAGATGAAACAACAACATTCCTGTTAATAGAGCTATGCAGTCTTTCTTTACACCATTTGGACACAACAAACACAGAGGAAGACCTTCAACCAGCATACACACAGCATACACAATAGAGATCTCGAACGCCTTCAACACCATAAGGAACTGCGGTCAAATAAAGATCTAGCCATGATGAGATCAATGGCACAAGACCTAGCCCAAAGAGAGACATTGGTTCGAAGTATCCGAGAAGAAGCAGAGGCGTCCTAGTCCGATGAATAGGAAGCCAGTGGTTCTATGACAAGGCACTCATGGTCCACTTTCATTGCAAGCACCCACTGGATTGTTGATAATGAAACTACTAGTCCATGTATGAACTTAAAATAACTTTTAATCTCATTGGCTATTCTAGTTTTAAATAAATATAACTTTCAGGTCATTTTCCTTTTATTGAGTATAAAAATGTACAAACCTCTTCCTCTTTGTCATCAATTGCAGCCTTCAGTTCATTTTCTTGTTTCTCAATAATAGCAGCATTGTGACGCTCACGTTTTGATATCTCATCAAGGTAAGACATACGTTCAACTTCTTCCTGAGGAGTTGTTAGTAGTTTGTGCATCAGAATGTCCCTCAATGTGTTCAAACTTTTTACAATGTTCTGGCCTCCTTCTGATCGAAGTCTTTCATCATTGTTAAGTAATTTCATGGCAGCAGGATTGATCACGAAAAGACGTAAAATGTTCTTGCAAGAATGACTTACCTGTAACAGTAGAGAGTAAGAGCAACATTAGAAACAGATAATAGTATTGTATCCAAAGGCAATAAATGGCATGTACAAGGAAAGGCTTGGTATGCACAAATTTGAATCAATGATGAAAAGTGAGGGAAAAAAACTTTTTTCCAAGACTTAGTGACATAAGCAACGCAAAAGGATGTAATGACAAGGCACAACAAAATGCTATGAAATAAGCAACAACCAAAATACATTATTATAAAGTACAGACTCACTGCATAAACACAAGTGGTTACCATTCATTCATAGAAACCCTGTAACAAAGCCTAAAAATTTACATGTGACACTGAGTACGTTGTTGGCAATGGTCTTTATTTCTGTCCGTATGTCTGAGACGGTCATTAAAAACATCCAACGATGTCGTTTTGTTTCCCTTTTATACTCAAATAAGTCATTTAACTTCCATAAGTATGTACTGCTGGAATGGTCTATGTTGTGAGTTTTACATTGTAACTAACTGGGGCTGCAAGCTTCATACAAGCTTAAAATGTCAAAATCTATTGAATTGATAATCAGTTAAATACATGAGCTATACTTTTTTGATCACCAACAGAAGAGCTGCTATAATTTGGAATGACTTGCCTCATGACATCTGTCTTTCTGAGACTGAGTCAGTTCAGATCTCATCTGAAATCAATTTACTTCAGTGAAGCTTTTAGTTGGTAGTTTAAAATGTCATAAAAGGCTAAACATTGTGCTTGAAATGTATAAAGAATTGCTTAATGAACTAAGAAATATTTCTCAAGACTGTTTTTATACCAACACTGTGCTACCAGTGTCAGATATGGATATTGACGAAGAAAAAGGAATACAAGATTGTAGTAGTGGAAATGAGATGTTTTAGAAAAGCCCTAGGAGTAACAAGATGAGAAAAGATCAAGAATGAGATAATAAGAAAGAAAGTAGGGACAGAACCAATTCTAAAATACATAAAAGAGCAACAAATAAAGTGGTTTGGCCACCTGATGAGAATGCCACCCAGAAATTTACCCAGAAGACATACAACAGCAAACTGTCCAAGAACCGAATGAGGGCCAGGCCGAGGAAACGATGGCGCAACAATATCAAAACCACTGTACAACAGTAAGGTCTATCCATGTCGGATTCGACCATCCTGGCATTCAATTACTTCTCCCTAGACACCAAAACAGTGGTATAAGAGGCAGCTAAACTAAAGTAACGGAAAGGGAAGAAGTTCCGCAGCCACGGCGTATGGCTACATAAATTTTTGTTTAGGTAGATATGTGACAACGACCATTCTCTGATTTTATCTTTAAAACCATATAAAGCCACATTTTGTACAGGTGAAGTCACTAAATGTCCAACATACAATCCACAAGTCACAAGTCCACTGAGCAAGTCACTATTGTAGAGATGTGTGTGTCGAGTTTGTCACTGTTTGTCCAATTCGGTCAGAAGATCTAGTCATTAGTTACTTGCTGCTGCGACAATGCCACTACTTCTTCTACAATAGTGACCTTTCCCTTGGGTACAAATTAAGCTGTTAACATTGGTACAAATTCTGGATGAGATCTAACCACAGTTTTCATTCGGCAAAATTAAAAATTGCAACAGATTTATGTATGGTAAGGTGAAAAAATCCTAACTCATGACTCCAGAGTCAATATGGACCTATGAGCCTCACCAACAATGCAGTTGGGCAGCCGTGCAGGGCAGTACGGCTACCTAAAAAAAAATTTGGTAGCCGTGCTGCATGGCTACGGAGCCACTCTGTAAAGATATTGTTTTTTGTAATATTTGTTATTTCATCTTTGCAAAAATATAATATAATGAAACTCCAAGCCATCTCTTAACACAGCCGGAACAGATGACATTGGAAGAAGTATGTGAAGTCTACATGCACGGCAGATAACATCAACAAATGATGGGGCCAACTGGTGAGGTGATTTGTATTCTAGAGGGAGATTTCTGTGATGTGCCTTGAGCTCTGCGGAGGGAAGGCACACAAAAAATATGCTTATTCTTATTACCTCAACTAAGAAGACACCATGAATTGAATCAAAAGTGACATTTATTGAAAGACCTTTTTTTTTTCTCTCTGGAAGTTTTACTTGCATTTTTTCCCGTTACTTTTTATCCTCCTTTCTTCCTACAATTTCAAACTGACAAGTGTTCTCTTACATGCATGACTTGCACATAAGACCTCATGTAAGTGTCAAACATTGATGGGACTGAGCACTTAATTCCTATCTGCCATAATATTCTTCTTCTTCTAAGTGCCAAGTCTGTTGAAGAAATCAGGGTTGATGAGATTCCATAATATCTAAGAATTCAAACTTTAAAAAATATAGTGGGTTTTTTTTGTGTTTTTAAAAAAATCAGAGAGAGAAATAAAACACTGACGAACAAATGGGGTATTATATCAAATTAAGTCAAGACATTTTCTTTAAAACTGTTTGCTCCTAAAGCCTACCTGCTGAGCCACAAGACCTAAAGTTCGCATGGTCTCCTCAATGCGGGGTTCTAAATCCTTAATATCAGAATCTGGGCTGATCATACGCTCAACATTAGTGGCTGTGCGCTTTGCTGACTCATTTTGATCATTACCAGCATCTTCATGTCCTAAGCTTCCACTATATTCAGCTGTATTCTGTTCGCTTTCCTCAATTTTTTCATCTTCATCTAAAGCACTTTCAACATTGGTTTCATCTCTGTCCTCTTCCTCCTCCAGATCAAATAAAGACTCATCGTTCTCATCTTCATCATATTCTTCAGCAGCAGCGGCCTCCTGTTGAGCCTTTAATAATTCTTTTTGCTCAACGGCTTTAGCTCTTTGTTCCAAAAGGACATCCAGATTGTCTCGAATATCTTTATAACTTTCCTGAATTTGATAATGTTGTTTGAGGACTTCATAGAGTTCAGAGCCAAGTGATACTCTAAATCTTTCGATGTTTCCCATGATGTATGGAAGAGCAGTGGTTATTTCTACCCTTTTAATTGTCTCCTCAACCACTGCCATAATTCTTTGGGATTCAATTGTCGACAGTTTCTTCCTAGCAGGTTCCAAAGCTCGACTAGGATCCAGTCTTAAATTCCTGGTTCGAAGGGCATTGTTGTTGTTTCTACCCTTGGATGGTGGTTGAGGACCAATGCCGTTATCTAGCTTCATGTGCAGTGTGGGCTCAACAGCCACCACCGTTTCGGTTATTGTCTCAGACATGATCCCGTTGGCAAGAAACTGAATTCCCCCGAAACAGTTAAAATATCAAGAACTCCTAAAAGAAATCCAGGAACATCCAAAGTCAGTTACATTCTTCGTTGGCGAATGTGGGTTGTACTTTATTTAGGCGCCATATTGGTGACCTAACAGCACTTACATATACAACATAAGTGCCGTCTAGCAACAAATAGTTCGACCTATCTGGCAATACCAAAGATATGGAGAAAAGAATATTTGTCTTAATATTTTCAAGATCAATTAAATACCAATATAGGCAAGAGAAAATAAGATTATTGGGACAATATGATGTTCTATAGGACGGACAAGATTATTTTGGTTGTGAAGGAACTATTACTGTATGACCTTTCAACCCATACAGCTTCACCAATTCCTTTGCATATTATTGCGGCTGGGTTCGTATTCGATACTGAAGTTCAGACGAAAATATTGCGATCAAGGGTGAGACAAAAGTGTTTTCGCAACGAAATGGCTGTATTAATTTCTGTCAAGAATTCAATAACAGTCTACGTTTAGCTTAGATAAATGCGTAAATTTATTACGCTTATCTTTATTCACTTTCTTTTATATTGGTATTGATATATTCCAGGTTGGCCTAACCTTTCACCTTTCAGTCATTTATCAAGTAACTGTTTGAAAACATGTCTTTGTCATCTCAAATAAGACACATAAAACAAAACAAAAGCCAGATTGCATAGGATATAACATTGCCTCTAATCTTTTCCAGTCTTCTTAGGATTTAAATGTATGTATTTCTGAGACTTACGACAGGTAATTATGAGTTCTAAGCTAAATCTAGTCGATCAATTAAAAATAATTCACATGCGCTGACGAATTTTATCGATTCAGAGGATTGAAACGAAATACAAACAACCACCGACTGCAACGAATCAGTGGAAGAAGCGGTGTCTTCAAATTGCGAATCTCCGAGTCTGAGGCTCGACCATCTAGAAATCAAAACCAGAGATATAATCTAGATCTAGTTTACTCTGAGCTTTTAGTGTATAGATCTACATTTGATATCTAGATCAAGATCAACGTCCAAGTAGAAACTGGGGAGGATTTCCAAATAGTCCCTCTAGTTTTCATCTATCGGTAGGTATGGATTAGGGTAGACTCTGTATGACTGGAGGAGAGATAAGGGTAGGGTTAGAGTTAGGATTATTTATATTATCATGGTTAGGGATAGGGTTAGTGATGTGATAGGGATAGGTTTATTATTTCCTTTAACTGGCGGGGCTATTTGGAAACCCTTCCAGAAATTAGATTAATCGGCAGGAGTTCCATAGTCGGGACGCGCTTCTGTGGGGAGTTTTATTTCCTTCAAATCTTCTGCCATCCCTAAC
>JAOWAY010073218.1:0-11446 GCA_028565895.1 Goniobranchus geometricus
ACCAATATTAATACCCATGTCAGCGATGTCAGCATTTCTCATGATCTGTTCTGTGTACAGACTGAACAAGTGAGGTGCGAGTATGCAGCCTTGTCTTACTCCTTTGCTTATATTGAAGTACTCACAATGTTGTCCATTCCACCATATCGTGGCCTTCTGGTTGTGATACAGACCTACAAGGTGTTTTTGGAACCCCATGGTTATCATTAACTCAAACAGATGATGATGCTTGACACTGTCAAAAGCTTTAAAAATGAAATTTATGAATACATATCTACCAAAAATATCTAAGAAATTTACAAGGACAATTTATAGATGAGTTGGGGGACACCTTTTCGATTCAACCAAAGCCCATATGTTCATGACTAAGTTTCTGACTTATGCAGTTAGAGACTTCCGGGGACGTTTCCATATCCATAAGGAAAATTTTTTAAAATAAATTTCAATCAAAACTTATTCAGATGTTGTCATGTTTTGAAATTATTTCCCCTCAGAGTGATAGTTTTTAACTTCTTTGTGCTCAGGCAATCCATCCAGGTTATGGATTTTTATCAGAGAATGTGGAGTTTGCAGAAACTTGTGAAAAGGAGGGAATCATATTTATTGGACCACCTGCCTCTGCTATTCGTGACATGGGCATCAAAAGGTATTTTTAGCCTGGAACTGAAAGTAAATTGTTGGCTGTTTGTTGTGTTTTACCATCCGGTCTTTGTTAATTTCATTCAGGTGTGAGAGGTAAGATGCAATGTTTTTGATAGCGCACTAAAGTAAGTACTTTGTATAAAAATATAGAAAGGATCCTAGAAATTGGTTTAGAGTTTATATTCTTTTAGATTTCTTTTTTTTTATTATTATTATTCTCTTATTTGTACTTGTAAATTAGAGGACAATAAGCCCTAATGTCTTCTAGTGTCCTTTCTTGATCAACATGTGCAGTGGTTCTTTAGTTGCTTGCGGTTAAGTCATATTCATAAATTTGCTCCTAAAGCACTAAGTCTAAACATATTTTGAAAGAGTTTGTATCTTTAGCTGTTTTAGTTTCATGGCTAATTTGTTCCGTAAGTGTAAGTGGTGTAGTCTCAGCACAATATTACATCCAGTTTTAAATTTCTGGTGGATGTGCTAGGAGAAATGTAAAGAGAGCAAATTTGTCTGTGGCTTACATATCATTCAAAATTCTGTAGACCCCGATCAGGTCTCCTCTATTGCATCTGTACTTAAGAGAATGTAAACTGAGTTTTTTTAAACTCTTTCATGGTACCTCAGATCCTGGAGACATGGTTGGTTTTGTTGTTTGTGTTTGGGCCGGGGGGGGTCTTTTTTTTTTTTTGCCAGGGAATGTCTATCAATTGTTTTATTTTTCTGCATATATGTGTTATTTCGGTAAAGGTGATTCTAAATTCATTTTGAATACTATACCATCACACTCAAAGATCTTCATTACTATTATTTTTGAAAGGGCTCTTAACAATCATGAAAGGACCCCTAAAAACTGACTTAGAGAGTCATAAGGATTCTCATATTTTGAGTCTAGGGAAAACACTGAGGTCAGAAATGGTAGTAAAGTGTATGTATCTGTGTCTGTACCTGTGTGTGTGTGTGTGCAGTTTTGGGTGGGATTGTGGTGAGAATTGGTTTCACTTCCGAAGTTACTTTTTGCTAATTCTGCGTTAAAGGAAAATGTCAGATTTGCTGATCTTCACAGGTATAAACCTTTGACATAATCGATAATGAAAGGCTGTAGACCGTCTTAGGTTTAATGGGAACAGCTCTAAAGTGGTTTAAGTCTTGCCTTTCAGAGAGAATACAGTCTGTTACAATAGAGAACTCAAAATCAAAGAAATACACCTCAACTTTTTGGGTTCCTCATGGATCTGTTTTGGATCCTGTATTGTTTACATTGTATACTGATCTACACTCAAACATTATAGAACAGAATGAAATAATGTATGATTTATACGCCGATGTGAACAAGAAGGTTAATGTGAAAAAAGATGAAGAGCATCTTAAAGATGAAAGAGAATGGATGGGTAAGAACATGCTGTCACCAACAATATACTGCTTGCTTTCACTATTGCATCAATGGGCTTATTCTGATTTGGCAGTGTCACTTGTTTGTTTGGGTTTTGGGGGTTTATGTTTAACTGGTTTTTCTGAATGTTGTTTGGTTTGTTCGTTTTTTAATTGTTTTGCTTTAGGGGGAGGTGGGAAATGTATTGCTTTTATTTGTTTGTGTGCTTGTGTGTGTACATTTGATTAAGGAGGGGCTTATCACTTTATGCTTGCTCTTTTCTTTCTTTTTTTTTCTTAGTATTATCTCCATCCTCACCCTTTTTTTCCTCTTTATTGAATATTTTTCCTCTTACAACTCCACTTTTTATAAGTGTTTTTTGTTGTAGTTTTTTATGTGGTTTTGTTTGGGATTTTTTTTTCCTTTCTCTTCTCTTTCGACATTAAAACTAGTGGCCAGTCTTTAAGCCTTGCTCATCAAAAATATTCACAGCACATCTAAGCACATTATGTCAGCTGCTGGCGTGCCAATCATTGAAGGTTACCATGGAGATGACCAGTCCATTGAGAAACTGAGAGAGGAAGCTGTCCGTATTGGCTACCCTATAATGATTAAGGCTGTCCGTGGGGGAGGAGGCAAGGTTTGTAATGAGAATGTCTTTTGGTTCTTTTCCATTTAAGATAATTCATTCACTACTTAAGCCTGTAAGATTTATTTGATTGCAGACATGCCAAGTTTTGAGTTTCTCCTGGACCGTCTCAGATTTTGAGTTTCCCAAAACTAACACAAACAATAAAAAATGGGAAATGAAAGAAAAAGAAGAGCAACAGAAGGAAAAGAATTTAATCGTTCTATGAATACTTTGACAACGAAAACTAACCTTCTTACAAGGTAATTCCTGTTGTGATAGGGAAAGTGAAAGTGGAGATGAAAGTGTGGACTTGGCTAACATGGATTGGCAGTCAAAAAAATCCGTCAATTTTTTCATCCATCCGAATATGCATCACCACAGCCCGGCCCTTAAGGTGTCAATTGATATGAAAACAGGAATATTTTTCAACTTTTTGGGAAATATGACTCAGAGGATGATTTTGACAGTTGTCTTGTCTGATTTAGTGGATCCTGGAGTTCATATGGTGAAGAAGAGGAACATAGATCTCTAGCCGTACATGCTTGATAGGTCTAAATGGTTGAGTAATTCCTCCTGAGGATGAAAGCCCCAAGGTGACATTTGTTTTCAGAGTTAAGAATCCTCTGAGAGGTTAAAATCCGTTGTGTTTGTGTGTTTATGTTGTAATATTATATCGAAATTTAGATTCCACGGGAGGAGTGAGTGAGACTTCTCTAACATGAATTTAACAAAAAATTAAATTCAAGCATCTCCATTGTGATTAAGACACTCTTAGAGATGAGTTCATGATGTTTCAATCATATCCACTGCCTCCTTACATTGAAAAGAAAAGTACAGGGTGGTCCATAAGTCCCAAGTCACTCATATGTAATATATGAAAATCCCCATTACATGGAGGGACTGCAGCACAAATCGCCACATGTGATGATGTGGGCTGCATTCAATGTCAGGCATATAATTGGACCCTATTTGTTTATGGTAATGTTAATCAAATTTCTTACCTGGAAATGTTACAGACCTTTTTCATACCAAAGATGGAAATACCCAGTATCAGAGAAAACTCTTGGTTTCAGCAGGATGGAGTACCAGCTTTGCACTTGATATCTGGGCCTACCTTGATGACACTTTTTCTGACAGAGGATTGGTCATGAGTCTGTGAATTCACCATCCCACATGTCATGGGCTCCATGTGAGATTTCTCTTTGAGGTTATACTAGAGGAATTGTTTCAGAAAGTGATATAAGGACTCAGATGTGGAATTAAAGGAACCTCCAATTTTTGCATTATCGACAATCACTCGACTTGTGCTTCGAAAAATTTCACGCAGAACCTGGAGGTGTATCATACTTTGTTCTTAAAATGTCGTTGACCATACAGACCCTCTGGACATTTAGGATATAGGAGTGACCAAGGACTTATGGGCCACTCTGATAGAAATGGATTGCCAGCTTTCCAATATTGCCATTCTAAAAGGGAAAGGGATAATAAAGTGTGGTATTCCTCTTTAGCAAATGTGTTGCTAGCTGTCTCATGCATTCCTCACAGCAATGCAGACTTAGAGAGAGGTTGTAGGATAGCAGGGAAGAATCTGACTGAAAGCATGAATTTAATGCAAACATAGATTCTGGAACCTCTGCTTTTATCTAAGATAAACTGCACCTAAGGAGAGTTGACACCAAAGGAGAATCTTCTAAGGAGGTACCAGAAATCAACATGAGACATGATTTCCTCCTCCACACTATAGCAATCAGCAATATGAGTAGATCATATGTACATATTTTTTGTAGATAAATATGCGAGTTTGCATTACTCCATTATTACTGGCTTACTCCCATCTAAGTTGTTACTTAGGTTGGGTCCAGAATGCTAGTGTTATTGTTATATATTTTGAAATTTGAAATTATTGCCGGGCACTTTCAAGTATTCAGACCAGGACATCTCAACACCTCGGCTGCCTCACAAATGTTCTGAATGAATTCTTCCCATCAGGCTCAGTCTTGCGCCATTGATGTCGTAATAACTAGATCTTTATCTGACCGTAGTTCCTTGTGATGTTGAAGGCGTTTAAGGTCTCTCTTAATCATTGTGTACATGTTGTTGAAGGTCTTTCTCTGTGCTCTTTGTGTACAGATGGTGTTAAGAAAGATTGCGTGGCTGTTAAAGAGGTTTGTTGTTGCTTCATCTTAGTATGTGTCGGAATAATTGCCATCTGCATATTTGGGGGGAGGGGAGGGGGTGGGAGTTTTGGTACTCTGCAATATGGCAGTGCAAGAACACTGAGCCCCTTTCAAACTAATTTGAGAACCAAGCTGCAGTTATATCAGGATCCATCTCACTTCTTATCCCTTTCTCTCTCTCTCTCTCAAATGGTATGTCCCTCCAGGAATGTTACCTTCATGATGGCCCCTCTGTATAAATCCCTTTCCATCTCCATCCTCCCAGCTGTCATTTGGCATTCTTCTCTCGAAAATGGTTCGTTTAAGACTTTCATGCTGTTTGATGTGACCGAAATAAGCTTGTTTTTTCTTTTTTAGTCTTTACTATCCATACTCTTTCTATTCCAAGTTCTTCCTAAATGGATACATTTGTTCTTTTCATAACCCATCTGCACATAGAAAGATGCAGCTTGATCATAATTGGATCATCAGATGATGACAGTGCTTTCCGAAATTTGTACTGTATGTGTCAATGATGTTGATATTATGTTTGGTTTGCACTGCGTAATTCATAATCTCATGCATGGGATTGAAGTGATATCGAGCTTTGGTTAAGGTGTCCCTGATTTCATTTTTCAAAATGTGGCAGGTTATTGTGTATGTATTCATGAAGAAAAAAAAACCCAATGAAGTTAAAAAAAAGAAAAAAGCGTTTTGATGTCATTTTTATTTCACCTTCTTTCTCTCATTTACAAGGAGCATCTGATTCAGGTTGTTTCTGTAACTCCTGTTGATATTTGTTCAAGTATGATGAAGTCTGTTTAAGGTTTTTTTGAATATGTTTTGCATTTTGTCTTGTCCCTCCAAATTATCTGAATGTGAGAATAATGTATTGATTGACTAATTGTGGAAGGGGCACTCTGAATTTTGTATCATATATTGTATTCATTGAGATACAAAAGACATTGCTGCCCATGTTGCAAATGCTTAAACAATACCCTTTGACGACATCAGTTAATAATTATAAATTACAGTCTTTCTATTCATGTCACTTTGAATTTGTCAAAAGTGAAACACTGTTGATGGTCTTGTTGGGTGGTTGGCTCTCATCAACAATGGTCCTCGGAAAGAAGTTATTTTTGTATGTATGTATATATATATATATATTTATGCATGCTGGGAGTGATGAATTTATCATGGTTATGATTTCATGAAGAATATCTGTTTGATTGGGGTGTGAAATATGCCTTAATGTTTATTTTTATAGACTATCAGTTGATGGTTCTATACATCTAAGTTAATTTTTATTTTTGTCTTTCATTATGAAAATGTTTTCCTGGATATATTGGTGGTTTGGATGACTCTCTTGTATGAATTATTCATCAATATGTAGGGAATGCGTATTGCCATGACAGAAGAGGAATTTGATACCCAGCTCGAATCTGCCAAAACAGAGGCCATGAAGGCTTTTGGGGACCAGGTCATGTTGCTGGAAAAATTTGTAGAAAATCCTCGGTAGGTAAATATTTTCCACATGCTTGTATACATATTATGTGAGAAATCTTTGTGCATGTAATAAATTAATCAAGACTAAGTTTGTCTGATGTTAAAGCTTCCCTTGTTATTGGATACCTAACCTACATGACCTATTGCATGCTTCCTAGTCATATGAATGGTATGCCTCGGCTGCTTCCCTGTTTATTTTATGGGATCTTTCCTGTTATTTGATCTTAGACCTCAAAGCCTTTTTTTTTTATATCTATGCTTTTTGTCTGTCCTTGACAGCCATGTTGAAGTCCAAGTGTTTGGTGATCACCATGGCAACCATGTTTACCTGTTTGAAAGAGATTGCAGTGTACAGAGAAGACATCAAAAAATCATTGAGGAAGCACCTGCAGTAGGTTTTAATCATTGATAGCCAGTTCAGCTTGCATTTAATGAGAGGAATTTGTATGTGTATATTAATATCTATATCTATATTTCAGCCCACCACTTAGTGATAAAATGAATTTTTTAACAAAAGATTTATTACCTTGTATTTAATACAACTTTACTGACCCCATTAGGCCAATTACAACGGACAGTGCTCACCCATTCATTGAATTATCGATTGGATTATAGATGCAAGTTTTCGTCCAGATTGTCTATTTATGTTATAAGCTATAAATGTGTTCTTTCAAAACAGACTATTTTTTACTGACTGTTGTGAAAATTTAATTCAGCGTTTCATGATGAAACTTGGTGAAACTTTTATTTTTTCAATATGAAAATGTAGTTTTAGGGAATCAGCCATTTTGATTATCCTGCTAAGAAGATTTAGTTGATGTATAACCTGGTATTTTTTGCAGCCTGGATTGTCTGAAGAAGTCAGAAAAAGTATTGGAGAAGCTGCTGTGAGAGCGGCAAAAGCAGTCGACTATGTTGGGGCAGGTAAAATTTCTTCAATAAGAATCATGGGATATTTGATTTTTTTTCTTTTTCTTCTTTTTGTTTATTGATTGTCTATTGTTAAGGGATGGACTAATTACTCTACGACAGACAAGGAGTGTTTATCCCTAGTCCGCATGTTTGACCATTTTGAGATTTATATAACATCCAGAGAAGGCTGGAGGGCTGTTGTGGCATCCATTGGAGGAGCAACCATCGAACACGGTGTTGCCGACGACATCGACATAACATCCAATGAGCTTACTGTATATTGTGACCACAGTCCTCTCACATTTTTAAAAAGAATGAGAAACTCTAACCAACCCCTCTAGAAATGGTTTCCATACTTACAAAAGTACAATTTTGAAAAAAGCATATTTTGGGAGCACAAAACCTTCTGGCTGATATTCTTTCGAGAGTATATGAGAACATGTAAAAAAAAAAAAGTAGTCTTTTCTTGCAGAATCAGCTTATAGAGCCGGAGCTTGTCCGTGTTTCTAAAACTTGAAGCAGACAGTGAAAGACCTTATCCCTTTCTCTCTGAATAGGATGCCTGTCTAAATCCATCACTCTCTGAATAGGATGCCTGTCTAATTATATTTCAGAGTACTTTTTCAGCCAAGGCTGTACCCATTTTCACCTGGGGTGAATGAAGCAACAGGGGTAAATTTTCTTACTTAGGGAAAAAACGCATGTGTCTGTCGCAAAGAATCGACCCAGTTGCCTTTTGGTTAGCAGACCAACGCTCTACCGCCAAGTTACAGTGCCCCTGATGAGAACACGATAGTTCTCACAAATTTGTCCTATTTTTTCCCCTTTGGGTGCTCTTGCCTGGTTTTAGCTCATTAAATTCTAGAATTTCTCTATTGAGTCTAGAAGATGCATCCACATGGAAAATTTGTCATTTGATGTAGGATATTCTATACATTATTTATTGAATTTTTGCATTTTATTCTCTCTGAGAATTATATAGCCAAGTTCCCTTTGATAAATTCCATCATATCACCCTCCTTGAGCTTGATATATGACTCTGAAATTTCCATTGTCAACATGATTTCTTAGTAAACTCTAATTGTAATCCCTTGGGTGATTTTCTTCATTTTTGGAACAAGTTTTACTTACTTTCATGCCTTTCTTAGGTTTTTAAACAAATTTTCTTTCCATTCTTCTTATTCAGTTCCCTCTTCTTTCTGGGAAATTTTACCTTTTTCATACGGGGAGGAATCTTGTGACCTCCCTAGTCTGTCATCTAGAGACCCCCTATATTCTTTATAACCAATCATAGTCGGTCAAAAGCACCTAAGCACTTGACCTTTTCTCTGCTCATCACTAGGCAACCAGTTACTTGCCCTTACTTTGCTTACTTTGGCTCTCAGCTTATTTAAGAGAGTCTGCAGGCTTCATTCCCTCTCTCTTCAATTCAATTCAATTCAATGTATATTTTATTGTCCATCTGGCACATCGCATTTGATCACATGTCTTTAAAAGAAAAACGATAATAAAAGTAAACATGTATAAAAATATGTATATAGGAGAGAGAGATTGAGAGAGAGACAGAGACAGATACAGACAGAGAGAGAAACAGACAGAGACAGACAGATCACTTTTACACAGGAAGAAACATGCTTCCACCTGTCAATTTTTATAGCTTACTCTATAACCGAGAAAAGGAACGTAATATATATGTAATTTGGCACCTCTTGGAACGGAAATGCCAACATAACCTGATACGCGGAAATGAAAATTTAACATCAAATACAAACTCAAGGCAAGCGTCGAGACACTTCCCACAAAAACCCATAGAAAATATTTTCCAGCGGAAGAATTTTGATGACTAAAAAGAACTAAGGACCAAACCAGGCTTTCCTTCTCTCGTTATCTTTAGGCCGTCGGATGCATGCTGAGTTACGGCAAAGAAAAACCGCCGCCCAGAGAACAATGTCACTGGCAAAGTAAAGGATTAAGCCTGTATCCAATCTGGCAATTCGACACTACGACCTCTGCGTCGAAAACAGTGGGAAGCCCCCGGATGCCCCCGACAGACAATCTTGAACACACTTTTAGGTTATCTTGCTAGATTATGTCTTATTAGCTCTCTGACAATGTAAACACACTTGTAGTAAAACAAACACACTGATCAGGGGAATTTGAAGAGACGAGAAGAGAAGATAATTTCATGTAAAGCATTCATAATGGGTACGTTGTCATGGTAACATTACAAAGATTGGGAGAAGATTTTAAAGTACATACTTTTCTGCCGATTATTAAAGAATTGTATATTTGATATTTCAGTTACTAGCTAGATGGGAAGCCGCAGGCAGTCTGTCTAAAGTAGATTTACAGCTCGCAATAATTTTGTAATGTCCTTGCGTCGGAGACCGAATCGGCCGACAAGAATTTGGTTCAGAAGCACGGTAACATAAATAGAAGTCTTTTAGTAGATCTACGACATTAAAAATGAATACACGATAATTGCTACCAGAGAGGGGGTTGAACACATTAATAGAATATTTTGTTTGTTCCGCCTACGTCTGATAGACCGACGGATTAAAACAAAAAAAAACTCTTCAAAATAATATGCATCTACAAAAATTGCTGTCGGCCCGTTCGTGATCAGGCCGTCGCGCTTCTATGTGAAGACATAAGGGGGGGGGCGGCGTGGGGGCGGGAGGAGGGGTGGGGGGCTACTGACATAACCCTGATATGCTCGTTCTCGAACAGGTTGAAAGTGATCCGGATCTCCATCACGGCCATAACACAGAGCACCAAACCTCGGCACCCAATCAAACCTTCGCACCATCCAAGGACTTCAGACAGAGAGACAAACTGTCTTGTTTCCTGTCCCTCACACACGTCAAGGCTGGGCGCGGAGGACGACGACAGGTGGACGAACAGGTCTATTTTTAGATTCTAGATTGTTAAAATGGTGAATACGATTGATTGCATACTACAATTCGGACAGGCCGACATACAAAAGGTCATGGAGTAACCAAAAGCAGACGATAGCAATTATGAAAAAGTAGACTGAAAGAGCTTAACCCTTTGTATGCAATACGGGACAATGGGACATAAAAAGCGCTCCCCCACCCCCTCCAATAAAAAGAACAACAAACAAACAAACAAAACACAAACAAGAAAGCAAAAACGAAGTACAGTTTTACATTTTTGAAGTGACTTCGTTGAATGAAATTCATAGGGAGAGTACGTCGTGATCTATGGCGAAGAGCTAGCAGACGATAAAAGTTATAGACGTCTGGCTTTAGTGTGCACTCCATGGTGAGCAATCGAAAAAAAAAAAGCAACAACAAACAAATTAGATCTAGCAAAATAATTCATATGAAAATCACCAACCAAAACAAAATAAATAAATAAATAAATAATCTAATAAGAAATTCGGATTTGTTCAAGTTTTGTGAACTCGTATGTTTCAACTTTACAGTCAAATTTGTTCAAGAAAACATTGTCATTAGATATTTTATATTGTCATGTCTTTCTTCACAATTAAATGCATTCCTCACATTCGTTCCGATGTTTTCACATCTGATAGTAATAAAGCAATTTGAACAAGGTCTATTTTTTTCTTGATTTTTCTTTTCCACTTAACTCATCTTAAATTTCACGCATATTTACCGTTGTTATACAGTGACGTTGTTGACATTTTGCTCTTAAAACATTTTTAATTCTATTAAACTTTGCATCTTGAATCATTTCGGTGAAAATCAGCCTTTTGTTTTGGCCATGTTTGGTTTGATTGTTAGTTTTTATTGTGTCATATTTCTTGGTGATATGGTTTTAAAGTAAACTCATTTATAGAGGTTTGTTTCTGTGTGTTTTTGCGTCTTTGGTTTTGATTGTACTTGTTTTGTTTTTGTTTTCTGTTGTTGTTTTTCTTTGTTTTCGTTTTTTTTTGTTTTTATTTGTTGTTTTCGTATTGCTTTTATTGTTTCTTTGTTTCTTTGATTTGTTTTGTTTTGATTGTAGGGATGTCTGTATGTTTGTTGGGAGTGAGGTTTTTTGTTTATTTTTTGTTTGTTTGTTGTTGTTGTTGTTTTTGTTTGTGGTTGTTGTTTGTTGTTTGCTTGTTTGGTTTTGCAGAAAGCGCTTGTCTGTGCTTCAAATGTTCAAATTTAGTCTAAATTCAATATGGATCTTGAGAACCACCGTGCAGAAAGAAGTTTACGATACACAAATGTTGAACTTTAAATTCATATGGTTCCAGTT
>JAOWAY010073329.1:0-18134 GCA_028565895.1 Goniobranchus geometricus
TATTTTCACATTCTTTTTTTTTTTTTTTTTTTTTATGATAGCAAGTCATTCTTTTTGCCCAAATGTAAACAAATGAATATTTTGCGAGTCCATTTTTTAAAAACTTAGTATTGTAAAGTATTGTGTATTTGTTATGCCAGATGCTTAAGTGGCTGATCATCATATGGCTGAAGTGTGCACTATGCTATATAAATATTTCTTTTCCATTCTCCTTTTTCCTGGATTGTATTCTCGTCTTGTCAAAAAAATCTTATGAAATCTTATATTCCTGAAATTCACATTACACAGTAAAAGGTCTTTGAATCTTGATCAACCTTGAAATCTTATCAATAATGTTATGTACTCATGCACTGCAAATATACCGTTCAGTATAAGTCTGTGTGTGTGTGTGTGTGTATGTTGTAGATATATATTTAGATAGATAGATAGATAGATAAAAAGATGGATAGACAGACATAGTGTCTGAGATGTGGAAATCAAAAGATTTTATCTATTCCAGGGAGGACAAGATATAATGTCTATGATGGGACAACTGATGAAACCAAAGAAAACAGAAATTACAGGTTTGTAGGGCATTACCGTTGTTGGTACAGTAGTGACCGCCTAAAACCCCGTTCTGCCTAACATCTCGCTTTTCTTGGGAAACAGAATTTTTTCTATATAAATTTGCCCCTTAAGATCCCACCCCCGTCGCCTAAGATCCCGATAGATAGTTGTGTGACCAATTAGACGAAGTATCAACAACAATTTTTTCTCACTTTTGTCTTTCATCTCGGTCAAAGTCATAAGAAGATTATAGCTAGCTACCTGAGCACAGGTAAGAGTCACCTGGTCACTTTACCCGGTTTAGGTGTAACTGAAAGGCGCCAATCTGTGTTTGGTCGAAACAAAGAGACCAATGGGCGGTCATCGACTGTGCATGGGAATTTATCAATGGGCGTCGCTGGAATGCAACAATGTCAACAGGACGATCTAAGATCTTAAATTTGCATGTACTTACTTTATGTCATAAGATATGAGAACAAATTTAATTGAAATGTTGGTTAATTACTGCTTAACAAGAGTGGATTAATGACAATGACGCTTCAGATTTAAGCAACCTATAAACACGCCATTTGCGTGGGAGTATATTATTATTCAAATGATGCAAAGCAAAGACATGTCTTATGATTGACGGGGTGAAAACAAACTGTCGTCTTTAAGTTTGATTATGACCATGCCTCCATATGGGTTTGTCGTTGATTGGATATGATTCTCAATAACACTGAGAGCCGTATGAGTTATCTCCTTCACCGTCCGTCTAAGATCCCGGTCCACCTAAGATCCCGCTTTTTCATTTTCCCGAGGGGCGGGATGTTAGGTGGTCACTACTATATTTTTTTTTTCTTTATTGGTGTCTTCGATGCAAATTGAATGGAATGAATCTTTATTGTCTGTAAAACGGCACGTTGTTGAGTTTTCCCATATAATCAGTTGAATGGAGTCTGCACATATGAATTATAATGATACTGCAAAAAATATGTAAAAAAAAAAAGCCAGGTAATCACAGTACTAAATAGTGCTCTAAGAACACGTCCCTGGGGAGATTGAAAAATCAAGCTGCTAGACGGTCTGTGCACATAGATTTACTACAAGGAATGAATATTTTACAAAGGCTGTTTGCCTCACCTATTCATTCTTAACTCTTTCATCTAACAACCAATCAAATGCACATCCCTAAAGGCTAGGCACATGATCAAATCCAATGAATTAATTTCTTACCAAGTCTGCCAATCATGCAATAAATCCCTGCATACTAAACAAGGAACGTGTACCCTCACAGGTGAGAAGGCGAAGCCAAAGCCCAGTCAATCAAAAATGACCAAACATAAAAAAGCCAAAGAAAGTCTCCTAATTCACCATCACCACATTGGTGAGATGAACATCATTCATTGATTTAATTGACTCACTGGTTTCTTAAATGAGAACTCATGTCAGTGTAAACTCATTGTTTTCCCTTTCACCTAATCACTTAAAGACTATACTACTACTGCTGCTACTACTACCACTACTATTACTACTGTGGCAGGATGGCTGTGGGTTCAAGGGCATTCGACATGTAAAAGCAAGGTTCTGAGTTCTAAACCATGCCTCCCCGTGGCACTTTTTAGTTCTTGGAAAGACTATTTACTGGAATCTCCTCACCCCACTCAGCGGTTATTCAGTACCCGACTATAGGCAGAGGATGATCTTGTCAGTAACCTAGAGCAAATGCATCTGAAAAATGGTTGCATCTCTGCATATTCCTCATTGAGTTGAGAAGGTATCAGGTTGGAAAAGGCCTGTCAGTGAACACTTGTACATTGCTATGAGCATATTTAGTGGATTTAGCGCATATGATAATAATATTTATCGAGTGCTTTACCCTGGTAGCTCAAAGGCTTCATGACAGTACAATATATAAGATCAAGTTAAACATCAGATATACAATGTGTAATAATCAATAACAAATAAAACAAGAAGAACACAGACATTTAAGAGACTAAAATCATACATGTTGATAATAAGTTTTAAACAACCATGTTTTTCGTTGTTTTTGAAAATTGGGAGGCTGGTAGCAGATAAAGTTTCATGTGGCCTCCCGGCCGTTCCATAAATGAGGTCCTGCACCATTAATAGATTAATCTCCATATTTCCTCGGCTTTCTGCTAGGCTTCTCTAAAATATTTTTATATTTAGATTAGAGATTTCTTACTGGTTTGTACATTTCTATGACATCTTTCAAGTATGATGAGACAGGGTTCGTTTCAAATCTGAAAAACCAACATGGTTATTTTATAGCCTATTCTACAATTTATAGGAAGCCAATGAAGTTGTTTAAGAATATATATTATCTATGGGCGTATTTGTTTCATGAGTTTGCCACCTTGGTAGTGGATTTTCTGGAGTTTCTTGATATTATCGTTGGGTATTCCTTTGAAGAGAGAGCTGCAATAGTCAATTCTTGAAATCACAAAGGCTAAGATTAATTTTTTAGTTGTCTTTTCATCAATATAGCTCCTTCTTTGGCTGATTTCTGTCAGTTCTAAAGAACAGGTCCTTCTTAAACGAGAAATTGCCCTTTCAGTTATCATATGCATTAAAACACCCAACTTTTTTTTACTGGAGATGAAACTGGGATTTTTTTCTCCATTGATGTTTATGTCCTCAAATTCCAATTGTCTTGACATTGCTGGAGTTCCCAGAAACATGATTTCGGTCTTATCTCCATTTAATTTTGGTCTGTTAGCATCCATCTTTTCAATGATGCAGAACAGTTTTCTAAGTCGTTTCATATGTCTTTGATATTTGCCAGGGAGCATGACTGATACAGCTGTGTTTTGACAGCATATCCATTTGTAAATTATCAGTTAGAGGCTGAGAATACAGAGAGAGAAGAACAGGTCCTGATACGACAGAACTTTGGGGCACACCAACATTTATGACAGCG
Organism: Goniobranchus geometricus; assembly: GCA_028565895.1. Classification (NCBI taxonomy): domain Eukaryota; kingdom Metazoa; phylum Mollusca; class Gastropoda; order Nudibranchia; family Chromodorididae; genus Goniobranchus; species Goniobranchus geometricus. The sequence continues at coordinate 3,470 of JAOWAY010073329.1, forward strand.
GGTTATGACACATGGGTGCCAAAAATGACCCTGACTTTGATTTAGCAAACATGAAGTGAAAAATCAAGAACGCTTCCTCTGATCCCAAATGACTGGGAAAGTTGATCTAAAAGTGTTTAATCCCATTTAATCAATAAGTGGCAGACAGATCAAGTAAGACAATCATTGATATTACCATTGTTAGCAACTCGCAGGAGATCTGACACAACCCTGAGAAGGGCCGTCTCAGTACCATGTTTTCTTTTGTAAGCAGACTAAAATTTCTCTTTTTAAGTGAGTTTGTAATAAGGGGCCTGTCTAGTTGACAAAGTACAATTTTTTGCAGGATCTTTGACAAAGATGAAATGTTAGACACAGGTTTGCAATTCTTTACACATTTTGGTCCAATTTATTCTTTTTTAACAAGGTTCTGAGAATGGCTTATTTGAATATGTCTGGAACACTACCTGATCTCAATGATTCATTTATAACATGAGTAGTGTATGGTAGGATGATGTCAATGCATTTTAAAAAAGATGTGCCTTGCTGTTTGGTCGGCAGAGCCACGTTTTTTGTTGAACAGCCTACTCAGCTGGACATTGATCACTGCTTGTCCGCATGGACAGAAAGACACCTTTATGTCTGTTAGGTGCGTTGTGAGTACAGCCATGTCTTTTTTAAACAACCTCTCAGATGGACAGTGATCTCTTTGCGTTGTCCATGTGGACAGAATGGCACTTTGTGTCTGTCACAACTGTTGAAATCTGAGATATACAGTATAATTATGAAAACAAGATACAGTGAACCTCTGGATAACGACATCGTTCGGGACTGAAGATTTATATCGCTATCGAGAGGTGTCGCTATTCCGAGGTTTTCAAGATGGCGGAGAAAATGGAGCGTGCTGAGGCTTCCAGGCATAATGACGATGCAATGCACGGACCTGTGTACATGATTCAGTGTGACAAGACATGTCCTAACCACGTTAGAATGTCATTGTTTTGATTATAATAATAATAAGGTGTGTTTTGATAATAAATAGTGATCGAAGGCCATTTTCCCTCTGTCCCAACCATCTTTTAATGTGACATTGTCATCCGTTTGATAATAATCAATGCCCGATCCCAATATTCTGTAGTGTATTACTACTGTACCGGTGTTATGTACCGTATAAGCATTATGGGGACCGGCATCATTTGAGCTGTGTTAAATGGCATTTAATACTACAATGGAACACTGGGATGGGGCTGGGAGGAGCCAAAGCTAGCGTAATAGTAAGCATCAATCATGCCGTTTGAGAGGTCAGTAACGAAGTGATCTCATTGGCTATGAGTAGGCTTCAGTAGGACAACTCATTGGTCGGGAAATAAGCGTTTTCATCGACTTAGAGTACTAGATAGCCCTGGTCGGAAATGAGGTTACCTATTTGGCTAGATTTTTTTGTATCAAGCATTGCTGTCGACTGCCGATTATCGCTAGATCGATGTCGTTAACCAGAGGTTTCACTGACATTTATGTCGCTATTTTGAGGATTTTATTACTAGTGATATATAGCAAAAAAATCGGGACTAGAGATTGATATCGCTATTTGGAGGTGTTGTAATAAGAGGTTCCACTGTAGATATTGGGATCTGTGCATTAAGTGGGAGGTTTATGAGCATATGAAATCAATTTTATCAAATCGGAAAGTCAAACTTCTGTTCAAAATGGTGTCTGTAGGTCTAGGCTAGCCATTTTAAACTGTGTGCGTAGCCTGGTTGGCTCGGCCTGAAGCTTTGTTAGTACAAGAACAGAGGAAAACTGGGAAAAGATTTGTGTGAAACGCTGGTTTTGATTTGTGTCAACAAGGTCTAGTGAAAATTGAGTTTTGATTTAAACAATATTGCATTATTTGAATAAAGAAGAAACTTATTTGGGGATTCATATTCAGTTTGTGTAAAGCAGGTTCATGTAGGGTGAATTCCACTGTAATTTTTGTCTTGATACATGTCAATATACATTCTAACTCATTAATTGTCTCTCTTTTTATCCATTCTCAGTTTATGCAGATGGGAGTATATGTTTAGATATCTTGCAAAATAGGTGGAGTCCAACGTACGATGTTTCTGCCATCCTTACTTCAATTCAAGTAAGTTTTGCGATTATGAAAATTTTGAAGGTACTTGGTGAATGCATGATCTGTTTCATATTTAATATTATAGATGTTGGATACATGGTCAACTTGCATCACTTGGCTACTTTCATCTCCTGGAGCATAATAATAGTCTTGTCTCTCTCTTTATAAAAAGCAAAATCCTTTTTTTTATTTTCCTGCCATGGATTTTGGGAAGTAATCAGAATACTTGTAATGAATCTCTTTCACTCCTAAATGCCAGGTGAAGAGGTACCATTTTAATCCACAAAAATACTTTTTCAAATAAAAATCAGCGGCGAAGGGTCCATGGATGTTTAAAAAAAAAAGAAGAAGAAAGATTTAAAACTTTGGGTTTCAGGAATTAGATGACTAAGGGGAGGGGTCCTGAGTGGTCAACGGAATTCATATAAGGAATAAATGGCGATGGGACTATTGGTGTAAGGAGAAAAAAAAATTAATTTTATGTGTGGTGTAGGGGATTGGCCTATATAAATATTTGTAAGTGGTTTGCTGGTCATATGAAGCTATATAATGATGAATACAATACCAGTCCCATAGGTTCTCCACGAGAACTAATGGAAAGGCTGAGAAAGAAGTGAATTTGTGCTATTTTCATCCCAGTTGCTTTGGAAACAGAGGCCATTTTAGAATTTTTTTTACACAGAAAAAAGACAAATTAATTTCCTGAGTCTCCAATAATAGAAATTTGGGCATATGGACTTCAAACTTTTCTTTTGGAAAGCTGTATATTGCTTATGTAAATAATGGAAGAGTAGAAATCAAGTATTAGATCTTAAAATAAGACCGTGAAAATTGGATAAAAAGAAAAAACATTTGGACCCAAAGATATATTAATGTGCTTTACAGATTACACACACACACACACACAAATTAATAATGAACAGTGTAAATGTAAAGCAATTGACTTGCTGAATGCCTTAATTGTTCCAAGTGTAGAACTTGCTTGTTTTGCTGTTTTTTAACACTTCCAACAAATGTATTGAACTTTGAAAACCAGTATTTAAAAAGTGTAAAAAGATTGAGAAGCAGGATATTTTCTCTCAGTGGTATGATTTTTTTGCAAGTACTTCAATTTCGTAATCAAAATTTCAACTTCAATGAAGCTATTTTATAAGTGAAAGTTTTCCCCTATTTTAAACCTGAAGTTTAGGTAAAAGCTCCTGCCATAGACATCTAAAAAAAAAACAAACGAAAAAAGACATTATATATTGTGTGCTTGTTCGTGTGAGATTTGAGGGTTATGTTTTTTTCTCTCTGTGTATCTTCCGTAGTCTCTGCTTCATGATCCAAATCCAAATAGCCCAGCCAACAATGAAGCTGCTCAGCTGTACAGGGAAAATCGTCGTGAATATGAGAAAAAAGTGGCAGCCATTGTCCAAGAAAGCTGGACTGATGATGATGATGAGGGGGAGGAAGATGAAGATGAGGAAGAAAGCAAAGCCGGTTCTTAGCATTTAAGAATACCCTGTGGCATTTTGAAGTAGTATAATGAAAACACATTCAGTACCGTAAATAATTTCAACTCTCTTCCCCATACAAATGCTCACAACACATACAAATAGCTTTGTCACTGTACATTATAAACTCTGGTCTGTTTTCTACCGTCACCATTGAAGTACTTTATAAATAATTGTTCCAGTTTCTCTCCATCTCTTTCTCTTCCCCCTTTCCCACTCTCTCATTCTCTCTCTCTCTCTCTTGGTGTTATACAGATACATATATGATAAATCTCAGTGACTATGTGATAATTGTATTATAGGGGTGCATGGATTACAAAGTTATGTAGCCATGGCAACGACAGCCTTCAAACTTCGTTGTAAGCGTTTACATATATAACAGCTCCCTGTGTATATGGGAGTTCTTGTAACAGGGATAATATTTTCGATCCATGTCATTTCTTCCTTGTATAGAGTGAAGTATTTTCCTTAGAATTATTACTTATCCAAAATTGGTTGTAACAGTGGTTTCATTAATAATGCATAATTTTAATACATGCCCAAACAATCTATATTTGAGGTCTGAGAAAAGCAAAGATGTAGGCTCCGCAATCAATGATTATCAATAAATCATGAGACAGAAGGAACATAATAACTGAAATATTTTCTGTGTTATGGGCAGTCCTGGATTCTGTGAATCAGACCAGAATCATGTCTCCTTGTATTTCTGTAAGAATCCATCGCCATGGTTAAGCAGTAGTTGTTTTCACACTATTATTTATTGTTATAGAAAGTGGGTTTGACTAGAAGTGGATGACAAATAAGGCTGGTTTTACTTTGTACATGTGTGTCATAATTTTTACTTTGCATTATACATTGTACATCAGATTGCTGGCTTAAAATTTTTGTTTAGAGATATTGAAATACCAAATTTTCTCGTCAGTGGAAGATTAAAAAAAAAAAGCTTACTTGCTTGCTTCTTTTTTCTATAGCATAGACATGATTATCTAGTACTTTTTAAACCATGTAAATGCATTATACTTAGAACTTCTTGTATTATATGGACATAATGCAAGAGGAAATGATCACATTCAATATTCTTCTTTATTGAATATTAAATTTGTAGATATTACTCTAAAGCTTTGCATCCACTCTCTAGATTTTTGAGAGTGATTTTAAGAACTACCAAGGAGGGAAAAGAAAGTGATGAAATATGTCCAGAAATGGAAGGCAACACCTTCTATGATGTCAAGTTGACCTGTACCCTTATAAATTATGCTTGCTTGCATTTATGGGATAGCTATTGTTAAATATCATACCCTTTTTTCAGTCCCTCTTGGATGAGCCTAATCCCAACAGTCCTGCAAACAATCTGGCCGCTAAACTTTATCAAGAAAACAGACGAGAATATGAGAAGAAGGTGAAAGTCATTGTTGAAGAGAGCTGGATTTTCATAGGGGAAGTTTGATTTGTTTCTTTGTGTTTCCTTTTTTTGTGTGCAAATATTCTATTTGCTGAATAGGATGGTGTTTCTGTGAATTTGAAGAAATTTGACAAATCAAAGTAAAAAATGTAAATGTTAAATAATTAGGAATACCAGTAATTCTATACAGAGTTAAGTCCTTTTGTCGAAATTCTTCATCTCATTGCTTGGGGCTCCTTTTGATATCATTTCAATTTCAAACGAGGCACCCTCCTGTTCAAATGAAACTCAGAGAATTCCTGAAAAGCTTTTGACTCCTGTTTCCTCAATTTGTTGACAGAAATTGTTATATTTTTAATTTTTTAATGGGCAGTATTTTGGTGACTGCTAGAGGTTGATCTTGTCACTGATGATTTTTTTCATCCTCCTTGTTATTATTAATGTTTGTTTCTCATTCATAAATACTAGGCATGTATAGTGTGATATTTTTCCCGTAATTCTTTTCTCAGCCAAAAGGAGGCATAATTTTGTACATTTTAGTTTGAGGCATGTCTTTGTTCTTTCCTTGGTTGCATTTAAGAGACATTTTTTGTTTTGTTTTTTAAAATGTCTGCTTAATTAAGGGAGGCTTCTGTGTGGCAGATGGTTGATAGGAATATTGCAGAAAATATCATTTTCTGGATGAAATGCAGCAGGTGTTTTATTTCATTATTAATAATACAATTGAAATCTATTCGATAATGGGTTGAAACGAATCAAAACTAAAAACAAACATAGACCAGTCATAAGTTCGATGTCCTCTGTCCAAAATATGATTGATTCTTAAGGTGAATGCTTTTAGTTGTAGGGAAAGTTTGATTCTCAGGATAACATCTGGATCTAATTTTCCAACCTTTTTAGTTTAGGTTGGGAGGTCAGGGGAGGGGAGTCTTTAGCCAGATTTATAATTTTTCAATTTACCCTTTTTTTCTTCCAATTTTTGTTTTCTTTTTTAAAAAAATTACTTAAAGAAAGAGCATAAAAGCAATTGAAAAAGTCGAGGGGTTCAACTGAAAAGATCTTTGTGGCAAATCAGAACTAGGTCTTTACAGCGCTTTGTACAAGTTTGCTTAACTCACTGAACCCTGGCCTCTGATCCATTTGATAACCCCATGATCCTGGGCTTTTTGGGGTAATTAAAAAAAAACAACTTATAAAAGACATACAGTACAACAATGAAATTTTGCATGCTAAAAGAATGGAGAAAGCCTTTTACAGTTGTGTACATTTAATTGGTGTAGCATAAATGTTGTATTTGAACAGACAAAATGTCTATAAAAATTAAGACATTTAGAAAAAATTTTAACAAAACGTATCAAAAAAGAAAAATGATCCACACAGAGGTTACCAAGCATACAGACAGGTATTTTGAGGCACTGAGGCAGAAAAGAAAATATTTAAAAAAGAATAGGAATTCGTTACTTATGTGAAATAATGTAGTTTGTACTCTGAGGGTAAAAATAATGTTGAGAACAGCTCTGTCATGAAGCGGAAAAAGCTCCTTTCGATATGACCACAATATTTCCTCAAATTTCCACTCTTCTTTGTGTTTGGTAAAATAAATCAGTGTCCCTGGATGTAGAAAAGAATTCTCTATAATGACTCCATTAAAGATGTGGTTCAAACTAACAACGGAAGCTGTATTACGGTAGTAACAGCAGGACGAAAATAGACGTTCTCAGGGTACTACGCGAATTTTGAGTTAAATGCTTATCTGACAACACGTTTGTTACGTATATTTTATTATCTATCTTGAACTGAATGTGGGTCCAAATTCTGTATCTCTGTCAATGGCCTGAGATTGTACTGGTTGTGTAATTTCACTGGTTATCAGTGTAAATGTAATGAAACAAAGTATTAATTCTGGGCTCCATAGTGGTTTGAACTTTTAGAAATTATGGCTGGCTTTGTAGGTCTGTAGACCAAGGAATGAATATTATGGACATTTTGAAAAACTCTTACAGGTTGCAATGTTGTAATAAATTGTATAAATTCCCCTAATACCCTTTTATTAGCGTTGTTTCTTGATGTTGGTATGTTGAAAAATGTATGTCTTCTGAGGATGGTATTGAACGGTGAAAGTGAATGATGTCCATGTCCTGATATTTGGTATGTTTTCTGTCCGAGTTCTCTTCTGCTTGGTTTTTTTTTTGTTTTTTTTTTAAACATATCTTTACCATTACCAGTGTATAATCTTTTATTCACAACAAAGTATACTGGTATTCACTACTTGCCTGAAAATTCTACGAAAGAGCAAACATTTTCAAATTCTGCCATTATTAGTTCACAATATGAAATATTAATGGCCCATATCCTGAACTCCAAATCTATTATGCATTTGCCGAGTATCATCGACAATTGTAGTTAGTAGGATTCATACTGATTTATAGCTAAAAGTAAAACTAAATTTTTCATGAGAAAGGATGCCCACAGTATAATTTACATATGGAGCTCACTTTAAAACACTATATTCAATCAAAATTTTGCTTGGACTTTGGGTGTGAATTATAACATAGGTATCCACAATGATTCAAAGTACGGTAGGCCTACTGTACTATAAAATTCAGAGGCATTCAATTGCTTTCACATGAAATGTCAAATGATGTTTCAAACCAAAAATAGGATGTTACATAGAAATTATAAATATATATTTCAGGCTTCAAGGCGAAAACACATAGAAAACAGAAAATAGGTTTAGGTACCTAAATAAGTTCCTTATGATAAGTAACTTGCTTCCTTAAGAGTGCACACCACAGATACTGATACTGATAGGTTCGACTAGTTCACGGAGTGAAGCATGTATATCCCATCTTTCTTCCTTTTTTTAAATGGCTTCTCCCTCTGACTCCGGTCGGGATTTTTTGTTACTTGATAGCCCGTTTACCAGGTTAAAAAAAAAAAAAAATTGGAATCCATGACAATAACAAGAGGCAACTATTTGGGGCATATCGCCATCTATTTCTGCGTTTGAAAGATCATCATCCTGATATATTTTTCAATACACTAGGATGACGAAACTTTCGAGTAGATCTATATCTTGAAGAAGATAAGAGTGGCGACTTGAAAAAAATTATGATCCGATCACTTGACTACAGAGATGCATAATATGCCAATTATTGCATACGAAGCGAAGAATTATTATTTCTTCACAAATGAAAAAGAAATAGGTCTAGAGACAGGTCTTTTAAATGAAACTTTTTTTAAAAAAAATCAAATAATGAGAAATAAGGAAACCTGTTCGGATGTTGGCATAACAAGATGAGTCCAAAATTGATATGAGTTTTTCTCTAAAATCAATGGTCACTTCGCTGTGGGTAGTTGAACATTTCCTTAGTCAAGCCTGTAGGCGAAAACACATAGAAAACCGGAAATAGGTATACGTAAACAAGTTCCTTGAGATAAGTAACTTGCTTCCTTAAGAGTGCGCACAACAGACACTGATAGGTTCGAAAAGGTCACGGAGCGAAGCATGTCTTGCTTCTCTGTTTTTTTTTCTTTTTGAAAATGGCTTCTCCCTCTGACTCCGATGAGGATTTTTTGTTACTTGATAGCCCGTTTGCCAGGTTTAAAAAAAAAAGATTTGCACTAATAGAGAGAGGCAAATATTCGTGGAATATCACCATTTATTTCTGCGCTTGAAAGATCATCATCCTGTTAGATTGTTTCAACACACTAGGATGACAAAAGAAACTTACAGTAAATCTTGAAGATAGAGCGGCGTTTATCCAACAAAGGACTTCTTTTATAAACATTTGCTATGAGCAATTCGATATCCATTACTGTAAAGAGTCTCGAGAATAGAATAATAATTATGATCTGATCACTCTGACTACAGAGATGCATATTGCATACGCAGCAAAGAAATATTATTTTTTTCAAAATGAAAAAGAAATAGATAGGTTTTGATCTACAGGTCCTTTAAATTAATTTTTTTTTTCAATCAAATAATGAGAAATAAGGAAATCTGCTCGAATCTTGGCATAACAAAACTATGATGAGTTCCAAAATAATATCAGTTTTTCTCTACAATCAATGGTCACTTCTCTATGGACAGTAAAAAATTTCCCTGGTCAAGCCAATGACGTCACGCAGGAGGTGGACGAGACGGTCGGGTCGTGAGATGCAATCACGCCATCATCTAGGTCGTTCTCGGTCGGTTCCATCCCTATAGGTATTGACCAAACAATCCTACAAAATAGGGACGAATGACTCGTACCGATCAGCATTAGCAGTAAGGATTTTCTATGGACGGATGGTTGGCTTTAATAGAAGAATACTTGTACTTATCCGTGCCTGTGGGATTTTCGGCAATAAGTTGCTGAAATTGGGTTTCTCTATGTTTTCGCCTTCACACTTTGATACACTGTATCCAACAAAACTTAACTTGGGGGGAAAACACTTTTCAAACACTCATAATAATTATAATTATAATAAACAAAGAAATTAAACATTTAAAGTATTGAACTTGTTTTCATTTATAAAGCTGAATTTTATTTGGATCTATATTATTATTGTTTTATTTTACTTTTCCTCACAAAAAAAAATAAAAATTTAAAGACTCAACAAACTTTCATAAACTCACATCACATAGGAAAACACTTCTCAAATACTCATAATAATTATAATTATACTGTAATAAACCAAGAAATTAAACATTTAAAGTATTGAACTTGTTTTCATTTATAAGGCTGAATTTTATTTAGATCTATATTATTATTGTTTTATTTTACTCTTCCTTTAGTTGCGTACTGATCAATGACTTACTGAGAAACTTCTCCAAAAGTGAAACATCACACCAATGGATGCTTTTGTGTCTATAAAAAAATCTGTTCCTTCTGCATATAATAAGCTTTCATAATTTATTTTTAAGAAGTATTTATCAGCCACTTATACTGCTGATATTCCTAGGGCTCCAAAAGTCATTGGTAAATATACATAAACAGGTTTTAGTTTTAATGTACCCTAAAACTGAGCAAGTCTTAACTTTTGGAACAAAGCATAGTATCAGTGGCAGCTCAGACTTTGTTACATTGCCATGCACAACAGCACACCAACAAAATATTATACAAAAACGTACACAGTCCATGCCGCCATTAAGCATGATTTAGCCTGAAATATGCTGAATGGCCCCTGCTTACCAAATTTTTACTGCATAGACGTCTTCAAGGATGATAGCTTAGCTTTTAGACATGCTTCATTACAATACAAAGTAGTATCGGGTTCTGAATGCTACTTATTGTTACCCAGTCCTTATTTCATGATCCAATGAACAAACTTGTCATCTCAGTTGTGGAATGTGAGATAGAAAGTGAAAGGAAGCCAGTGAGGGAGAGACACACACAGAGTCAAAGAGTGAAGGGCAGACGCACACAAAGACACACAAAACACAAAGAATTGCGCACAGGCTGGGAGGAGTTTCACGAAAATCTGAATTATGTTTCCTCTGAACTCAAGTATGTTTAAGCCTCCTCCTGATGACCTTCCTTAAAGGCAGCATGTGGACTTTAGCAACTTAAAACACACTGTTTTCAAGAACTCATAAGACACATATATAAAGACATGTAATTTTCAGTCAAAACAATGACTTTATTTTCTTTAAAATTTTAAACACAAACTAGTAATGGTTTATCCATATCCTCACAAAAAAAAAAGAAAACATATTTTAAAGACTAAACAAACTTTCATAAACTCACATCATATAGGAAAATTCTTCTCAAACACTCATAATAATTATAATTATATATACAACTTGCAAAGCCTAAGACCTCATGTACCCAATACATTGTATAACAACAGATTCCTGACGCAGTTGGCTGCCCACTCGCCTTGCCTTTCTTCTGAGTCAAAAAATGATCTAGGTGTCAATCTTGCTGTTTTAATAATTGGTCTGATAAATCATGGAAGTGTTATTAAGGCTACATGTGGCCCCCATAATGAGTAGCATTTCATTGCCTGTTTCAGTCCATCAGCTTGGATTTTTTTTCTGCTTTAAATTTATCCGACGTACATGTAAATTTGAATGGCCCATTGGGGATTCACCGAGATTATATCATAGGCTGCCGGAAACACTATTAATGGTTGTATTTAATGTACTGCAAAGTTGGAAATATTCCAGCACTAGCCACTGGCTATCAGTCCAGACCTACACCCCTCTCTCTCTCTCTCCTTCCCCCCACCCTCATTTGCCTACCATTTCACTTTACAGATAAAATGTTGAGCACTGGGCTTTGGAATGTTCATCATGTAGCCTACAGAGAAATGACGTGGCATTTGGGATGTGGGGGCTTGGTTGGTCTAGAGAAGTTAAAACTTTTTAAGTATTGAGATGGGCTGAGAAGAAAAAGACCGACCTCAGCATGTTTTAGTAATTAAGACTATTAAGTATTGAGGCGGGTCGAGAAAAAAAGACTGACTCCAGCGTATCTTATGAGGCAAAGGCAAGTTCGACTTAAAGGGCACTATACATCTATGGTTCGAACTGCTGGTTTGAACGAATGTACCAAATGACGTGCCGAACCGTCAATGTGGATGGTAGAGACAGAACAGATGGATTTTTGGTAAAACCGCGGGCAAACCGAGAGATGTAACAAGTTGGATTTTTTGGCAAAGGGTCAGAGTGTCAAGAAGTGTCAAAGGCTACCCTTAGCTGTCACAGGCACAGACGTAGCAGCAGGATGTTTGACGTCAATGGGCTTGTGCTGGTATATAATTCTTTCGTCTACTCTAATGTTGGATGGACCCACTTGGAGGATGAAGTGCGCATGGGCAGATCACTTTGTGATTTGCAATTGCGACGGTCACACGTGCTTTCAATAGTTCCACGATTTCTCTTTGTTTGGATATCATTCGATTACACTTGTATTTACTGGATTTATTATTTCACTCGTGATTTTGTGTCATATTTGTGCTTCAATATTGTATTATCTATACAATAGTTACTGTGATAAGATTTATTCTGCCTAGTTTAGACCCTGTGTCTTAAAATATGAACTCTCTTTTTAAGAATCCGAGATGGAAGAAAACAAGAACGCCTCTCCCTCCTTTGTTCTGGCCTCTGACTCAATGGGGGTGAGGAGAGATAGACCTAGGAGTGGTAATGAATCACGAGTTGTTCAAAGGGGGAAAAACCCGGAGAATAATAAAGACTCTGTGAAGGGGAAAGATAAAGGAAAAAAGACTGAGACTAAGAGTGACAATAAATTGAAAGAGATAAAACAACAACTTACAATATTAATGGGACTGGTACCTGCTATTAACCAAATGAAAGAGGTGTTTGAAAACTACAACGAGGAGGAATATGATAGATCTATCGAAATGGAATCTCATAGAATGAAGGACACTGAAAGTAGTGGAACTGACCCTTTGCTGTCAGTCAGAAAAGATGAAAAGCTCCTCCTGACCTTTCGCGGTCAGTTTGAGAAGGTGAGTGATGTGACATTGGCCTTTCGCGGTCAAATATGCTCACTGACCTTTCGCGGTCAGTGTATGAGGAGGATAGTCGCAGGCCTAGCACCTCGGCTGCTAGCGAAATTGGTGAATGTGCGATGGAAAACGCTTCAACGAATTTTGCATACTTCAATAGTGTAGTTGGGACAGTGGAAGAACCGGGGCGCAATATTGACACAAATATTGCTACAGGTGCAAATAAAGTACTGACTGAGGGGATGGACAAAGAGATGCATAAAAAATTATCAGAGAAGTATCCGCGTCCAGCGAATTGCACACACCTCAACGTGGTAGCCTGCAACGAGGAAGTTTTTAAGCACACGACACCTTTTAGTCGTACGAGAGACGCCTCCCTCCAGCGAGTTCAGTCTTCCCTTATGAAAGGGCTCACTGCAGTTATCATTGCGATGGACAGTCTGGTCGATAAAGAACAATCACAAAGTAATGAACTTATTAGAAAGTATTTCAGATGGAGTGGCGCTGTTATCTAAGGCATCTCATCATCTCGACATATTCAGACGACAGGCGTTTAAAGGGGAAGTCAAAGAGGAGTACAACTTCTTATGCACATCACATTACCCTGTCAGTGAGAAATTGTTTGGTGCAAATGTCAGAGAAAAGGTGAAAGAACTGAATGAGGCGATCAGACTGGCCAAGTCCACATGGAGGTTTCACCCTTACAACACCAACTACAATAACAAGAGGTTCCCTTTTTAAGACAAAGGTCAACCTTGGAAACCCCAAGGAGGGGGATCGATTCCCTCACATCGAAACGGACGCTCATACAGGAATGCGACTAAGACAAACAAACGCCGATCACAGTACCCAAAAAGGAAGAATCAAATCAGGCAAATTGCTTACCGGGTGGTAGAACTAGATTGAAAAATCAGTTTGGGAAAGTTTCACATCTGACCCCATTATTTTAGATTGTATTAAAGGATGCAAAATTGGTTTTAATATCTCCTCCTAATCAAACAAAACCCGCGCACGTTATACATTTTAAAGGTGATGAAAAGATAGCGCTGGATAAAATGATAGACCAGTATGACAAGGATGGTGTCATTGCGAAATGTAATCGTGAAAGTGGAGACATTGTAAACAATATTTTCTTGCGTGAAAAAGGATCCTCCAACGATGGCATTAAGAAGTACAGAATGATTTTGAATGCAAAGCGACTTATATTAATACTCATGTACGCTATATCCATTTCAAAGTGGATACACTACATTCATGTCTCCGACTTATGGAACCGGGTTGTTATATGACATATTTAGACTTAACAAATGCATACCATTCCTTGCCCATGCACCAGGATTATATAAAATTTTTGAAATTTATGCACAATTATGGTACCTACCAGTATCTTGTACTATCTCAAGGGTTTCGAGATAGCTCTAGGATATTCACTAAAGTAATGAAACCCATAGTTGCTCATCTTCATAGTAAGGAAATATTATGTAGTCTGTATATAGATGATTTCTTTATCCAACGCTTTTCTTTTGAAGAATGTGAACATAATTTACATTACACTATCAACATTGTCAAGTCTTTAGGATTTCGCATCATCGGATAAGTCTAACTTTAGACCCTCTCAAGAGATGTCCCATTTAGGTTTTGTCTTGATCTAAGGAAATGACAGTTGCATTATAATGCTCTAAAAAGAGAGATCACATTATTTGTTTGATAGACAACCTTTGCTCTTCTATCAGCGTCCAATTTTTAGTTGCCACTTTCCCTGCAGTCGAGTATGGACCTCTATTCTATAGAAGTTTAGAATGTCAAAAAATTAAGGCGCTTGATGAAGTTTATGACTTTGACAGATTTATCCAAGTGTCAAATCAATCTCTTAGAGATTTAAAATGGTGGAGGTATGAAGGCATTTACAGCATGAAACGTATTCATCATAATAAATCCATTTAGGGTCATTAAAACTGATGCTTCAAGCTATGGTTGGGTAGCAGTCATGGCCAATGATGCTACTAATGGATGCTTGATAGAAATGAGTTTAATAAACTGTGTATAGCATTTGGAACTCCAGATATCAACTTGTTTGTTTCAAGAACCAATTTTCTTCTACCACAGTACATGTCATTGTATCCAGATCCTTCCGCTTGTGCCATCAATGCCTTTTATCACTTATGGCACGGATTTGTATATGTGTTTCCACCATATAATCTCATTTCCAGG
>JAOWAY010073330.1:0-11441 GCA_028565895.1 Goniobranchus geometricus
ATGTGTGTTACTTATATTTACAAAGAGAACCAATGTGTGTTACTTATATTTGCAAAGAGAACCAATGTGTGTTACTTATATTTACAAAGAGAACCAATGTGTGTTACTTATATTTACAAAGAGAACCAATGTGTGTTACTTATATTTGCAAAGAGAACCAATGTGTGTTACTTCTTCCATGTCAAATTCCTTCCCAGGCACCCATTACTTGCGGAGTTGCAACACCCGTTATCAGCCCTGGCACAGTGGCCGAGTTCGACGTGAGCTGGGCATGGGAGCAATGAATCCCACGGAAGAAGGACTTGCTTCTCTTCACAGTGTTCTATTTAGAGAAAAGCCATTTTTGTGGCGAGCATCCCTTCTGTATTATACAGCATTCATGGCATCGAAATTGTCTTTCAAGGACCTTTTCCATCATTTGGGGAGATATGTATCTGACCCTGACGTTCGGTGGGATTACTGTCTGCGAGCAAAGAGAGGCCAAGTAGACACGTCACGGCAAGGTTAGAATATTTTTATGATGACAATGGAAATTTTAAACGACCAGTCATAATAAAATAATTGTTGTATTACTCGTATTCTTTTATTTTTGTATAATTCATGGGATGCATTTTGCCTTTGAATACATTAGCAGCTGTGATGCTTGTTTGTGCCTGATATTTCGACTCAAATTGATGCCCTGGCAAGCTCATTTGCTGAAGGCAAGTGTGACTATTTAGTTTGAATTTTCTAACCTTTTGTTTTCTGAATTATGTATGTGAGGTTGTCTTGATTTACAGTCTGTAGGACCATTGCCTGCCCGTCCTTCCCATCATACCAATCCAAACAGATGTACAACTGACAGTCAGGTAATCAAGCTTACCCTGTACCAACATCCAGAGGCAACAGCCTCTAGGCCCCGCCTCTGTAAGATTAATGAACAACACGCTCTTCTCTATTAAATGCAGCAGTAACGTAGACGTAGACAACCTAAAAGTGCTCTTTGGTCAACTGCCTGAGGCATGGAGAGAAAAAACAAATAGGTAGTGTCAACCAAAGGTGTGCATTGCCAGTTATGCTCAGGCTAGCTGTAGCCTGAGTAAATCTGTAGGAAGAAGAAGAAGAAGAAGAAGAAGAAGAAGAAGAAGAAGAAGAGGAAGAAGACCAGGCTTATTAGCAGGAGTGTTGGCCTGTCGGCCTATAGGCTTGCCTCACTGAAGCTTTCTGTCCTCCTTTTACGTATCTGCACGGTACCGTGACTTGCGTGTTCTTCTTACTGATACGGTAATTTTAATCCTGATGACAGAGACAGGCAGAAATCAGTGACGGGCTTTAGGCTCAAGTGATATCTAATGTAAAGTGCAAATAGGTACTCATGTCCGTTTACATAAATGATATATTTTCAATAAAATAACACAAAAATGCTTGTATTGAATATGAATCTAGGTCTAGATTCCGGAATAGAAATGCAGAAAAGTTAGGGGTTATTCAATTAAAATGAAAAAATGGACAAAACATGTAAAGTTTTGGACACATGTCCTTCATCAGACACAGAAAGACAAGGACAATATGAAAAAAGTATAGAAATAATAATTTAAATGGTAAAAAGAATGACTTAGCCTCTGTCGGGCATCATACTGTCAGCAAGAATGGCAGGATGTAATGCAGAGATGATGTGCAATCTCTTCTTCACTACTGCTGACAGATATTACTTATAACAAAAAGAATTGATAATTTCTAACACTGGGAGTTTTGTAATTTCTAACACAGGTAGTTTTATAATTTCTAACACAGCTAGTTTTATAATTTCTAACACAGGTATTTTTATAATTTCTAACACAGGTAGTTTTTATAATTTCTAACACAGGTAGTTTTTGCAAAGATCAAGTGTACCTCAGCGGTGCTCTTCAGCTGCTTAAGCGTCGCAGAATTCTGGACTTTCATCTTCTTGTCCGACTTGGAAAAGTGGCTTACCAAGATGTGGAGAGAGAATGTGTGACACAGATTGCCCAGCTGGACAAAACAAGGATACCCTGGTTTATGGACGACCTTACTGTGTATCGGAAACAGCTGGATCATATAGCCAAGACAAATGGTCTCACAGATGCTATTCTCAGTTCTGTTGAATAATGTTGTCATTTACTCATGTATACTTTACACACCTTCAAACAAACACGCTATGAGTGGTATCTCTTTCCCTGTTTGTTGTACTATGCAAACCTTTCCTATGTTGTGTCAAAGTGCCTCATCTAGATATATCTTGTTCTTGTTTCTGATTTTGGATAGAATTAAAGGAAAAGAGAAAAAAAAGTTTGATATTATTTAATAAATTATGACCAGTTTGTAGGGAAAGTAGAATGAATGAATTTGTCATATAAATCTAGATTTCTCAACAACATCATTTACTTTAAAAGTTTGAATCTAAATTGTATTTGGGCATTGAATCTAAATTGTATTTGGGCATTTATAAATGTAATAAATAAATTTACTGTCTTCAAAAATAGAATTGAGGTAATAATAAACCTATAACATTATTCACAACAATAAATATTTTCTCCTTTGTAACTTCGTTTTGTGAAACCTACACCTAGGCCTACCATTCCCCACTCCTTCCATGAAAGTGAGAAAAACAAACACCCACATGACAATTTTCAAACTCTCTGAAAGTTCTATTTGATTTTATGAATGTACTTCTGAATTATCCCGTTTCTTTTCTGGATTCTAATTTCTTGTTGACGATTTTTAATTCTCAAACAATCAAAATGGGGATGTTGTCCTGATTTTACTGCAGAATTTTGTCACTGTCTTTGATTTTCTTGAATTTTAAAAATTAAAATCCTGAAATACCTACCAGTGCTGATATAATGCTGACTTTGAGGCAAGTTCTTAACCTACCAATTAATTCAATAATGCAATGCAATAATATGGATTTATTTAGCACTGACCTCATTTAAATAAAATTGTCATTTGCCCTGAAACTTTTACAATACTTAGGATTGACATTTTAAAAATCCTAATGTCTACCTCTAAATGTTAGTAACCTTGAAAACATTCTATGTTTAGACTTTGAAAGAAGAAAGGATTTTTCAATATCAGCAGAGAGAGAATTCCATTCATGGGGCTCATCGAAACTAAAAGAGCGACTGAAAATCAAAATTTTTGTGGAAAAAGAACTTCTACATTTAAACAGGTAGAGGATGTCAATACACTTTTCAAGTGATTTCAGAGAACCTCGTGCAGAGTGATCCTTGAGACAATGCAAGTCAGCATTTTAAACTTGATTCTCCTCTTGGCCAGCAGCCATTGCAACTTTTTCAACAGAATGGTTACATTTTGAAATATACGGTATTACTTGAGCAGCTTCATTTTGCTACTTTGGTAGTCTGTCTATGCAGAACTTTGGAGTGCCGTGGACAAGAGAATGACCATAAACTAAACTTTGCATATTCCACATCCCAACCATCACAATTTATACTTAATATTTCTAATATGATTATGCTAAGCCTGAGAAAATTGGTCTTTGATAGGGAGAAACTGGTCAAAATAAAAGCCAATATTTCTAACTACAGGGGTATTGGTCACAAAGCTGTCATTTAAAACGCATGGGTAAGAAATGACTATGTGATATTTCAAGTCTTCATCAGGCACATTAGACACTTGTTTGAAGCTGTAGAGTACTCCAGAAACGATACAGAACCATAAAATTACCTTTTGAAATCCATTTCTCTTACAAAAGTGAAGGCATACATAATGAAGTGTATGGGATATAGAAATCAATGCATGATTACCGTTTTTTTCACTTCAAAATCCATTTCTGGGCTTAGGGATATGGCACCATTTTTGGACTGGGTAAATGTGAGAGAGCTTGATGTCATTGACATCAACACAATAGAGACTGTGTTTCAAATGACACGGTGCTAGGCTCTGGCTTGTAATATTCCAAGCAGTGCGGTGCTAGATGGCGCCACTGCCATGCCGTGATGCCATTACAGTTCTTGTCTCAGGCAGAATAGCCACCTTCTAGGTTTATCTTCTTTTTACCCACCGTAGAGCCAAGATCTAATATAAATTCTTTAAACACGCGTAGATAATGTTGCATGGTTCAATCATGTTGTTTGTATTTCTTCTTAGAAAAAATTTTTCTTCAGAACTTAATTAGACTACTATGCATTAGTTAACAATTTAAAGAAAAAATGAAATGCATTGGTGGAATGCTTTTAAGATTTATAAAGACAAGAAAAGACCTTTATTGGAGTTAGGTCCTGACTTTGCAAATGTTGTAATTCCATTGAATGAGGTTTGAGGGAATATGTGAGTTACTGAATATCAGTCTTTAAAACTTTGTCCCTGTGAAAATTCATGAAAATCAAGTTAGGAAGACAGAATTCTGATTATTGTTATTGAGGTTTTGGTATTGTGAATTCTTCACATTGGCTAAATGTTATTTCTTTCCTGTTGGGTTTACCAATTTTTTCCATTGAAGTGTGCTATTTTTATATTTATATTTAAATCTGTTTCACAACTTGTGTTGTGTTTTGGAAATGGGGAACAATTTGGTAAATATAAGAATCTGTGTGTGTACTTTTTAAAGTTTTGTTCTTAATTGATGGCAGCATCATTCATTTGCTCAGTTGTATTTTATATTTTATGAGACCTGATCTCAAAAGCCCTTTAGTTCTATTTTTACACACACACAACAATTTTATGTTATTATTGCCAACAACATGCATAATTGACATAGTTTGTTTCTTTAATATTTTTTCCTTTTATTCCACTTTTGCTGTGTCAAACTTTTTAGCTTGTGTTAATGATTTATATCATTTGTTTTTGTCCCCTGACTTGAAGAAAAACCTAGATCTTGTCACACGCCTGCTGAAAAAGGTAAGGATATTGCAAGTGTACCGTAAAATATTCAGTGTGGTTATCATCCAGCTGTATATGATAGTATTAGTATGCAATCTTCCATTTCTTATAACTTCTGACAGGGAAAGATTTTCATAAATCTATAATAAGACATTGTCTACAGAGTGAAAGGTCTGGGGTTTAAATCTGGGTTGTGCGGATCCAAAGTTGGGAAAAGTGTTTCCCATGAATCACCTCCCTCTACAAATGCGTAAGAAAACATTTTTGGATAAACTGACATTGTCTTCTTGTTGAAGGAAAAGATAGCAAGGTCGGAAACAAGGCAGATGTTGGAAGAGGGCAGGCAATCGAAATTCCGTACTTCTTTCCTTATTTAATTCCATATAGGAAGTAGAAAATCCTGTCAGTAAGGTGTTACAAATAAAAGCCAACCCCAAAACAGTGGAATTCTTTTCTCATTGTGATCTCTAGTAGAATGTTACTGTTGTATGCATTATATAATGTTACTGATAAACAAACAGCATCCAAAAAGATACTGATTGTGGGGTTTTTACTGTTTTGTTTTGTTTTTACATTAGAACTAGTGGACGCCATCTTGTCTTATCTCTGGCCTGTCAGCAGCTGATCGGAGATCAAAACAATATGCAAATAGTTGTAGCCCTGCTGATGTTACGGATAATGAGCTTTTCCCAAGGAAGCAACAATGACAGATCTACTGATGCTGGAATTTGAAACAAACATCTTACCCGAGTCAGATGCCTGAATCATTCGCCTAGCGACAGCACTTAAAGTCAGAGTGTAAAGTAAAGGGGAAAAATATTGAAATAAATTCTAGTCTCTTTTTCAAAGATCAAACAAATGTCAGTATTACGATTACAGAACTCTTCAACTTTTTTGTAGCTGCAATTTTTCTGAGGAAGAAATCTTAGAGTAGATTTTAATAAATCCATGTGCTCAATAAAATTTACATGGGGCATCATAATAATTTAATTTTTAATTTACAAGGTGGATTCAAAGTATTCATGTCCCCAAGATGTCTTCGGTGTCCTCCGTTGAGAGGTATTAGAATAAACTCAATGCTGTATCTTTCCATGCATATAGAAAAAAGCATCCAAGGGCAGAACGAGAGCTTCTTCTTTGGTCTGATATCCATCTTCTATTAGGCTTTCCTTTGTCTACTGAGAAAAATGAGGATTTTGCTGGAAGAGGAGAGAAGGCATATCAGTGGCCATTACGTTTTTTGTTTCATGATTTAAAAATATCATCAAGATCACTGACTACGTAGATGAGCCAAGTACTTTTGTACACAAAGGAAGGTAGATCATCCTGGCTTGTGACTTTCTTGGACAGTTTGGGATTTCATGGCCATTATTCATTTATTGTCTGGTGTGTTTGTATCTTTGAGAGATAATTTTATTTTGTTCATCAATCAACCAGCCATTCACTTACCTTTTATCAATTATTGTTGTGCATAGCAAACTTATCGTTTACCAAAATTTGGCTACTTTTCCTTTTTCTTTTCCCCCCCTGAAAACCTGTTTCTCTTCTTTTACGATCTATCTGCTCCTCATCAGAAGCCTCGCTCTATCTAAGTTGTGTCAGACTCATATTGGTCGCTAAAAGTCTTTCAAGAGTCTTGTACGAGTTTAGAGGATTTGACTAGAAGGGGGAAAAAACAAATTGACAAGAACAGACTTTTTCTGAATCCAACCAAGGGTAGTAAGACTGTGATTGAGGAAATTTTAGAGAAGTAAACTGCTGATTGGCACAATTTTCTTGATCCAATTCAGGTAATGTCTAGGTATGAAAATTTATCATAAGATGCGAACTGTAGTAAACAAGAGTTTTGGTGTCGAATCAGGAAACCTTCTCTATGGAAGGTACAAGGCAAAGTATTGTCTTAAAATCAAACCTTATATTAAAAAAATAAAACAGTCTGATTATTGATAAAAAAAAAAGAAAAAGACAAAAGTTTTGAAGTATACCTTGTTCATACTAAATGAGGGAAAGAGAGACTATATGTATTTTTTAAAGAAAATCCCTCTAAGGTGATATTGTCATTTTAAAAAAAATCTGTAAAGGGAAATGTAACCAAATTTAATCCAATGGAAGTCTGATGGTAAACAAAAAATTGGCTTTTTCAATTGAAAACAGAATGCTGGGATAAAAAAATTGACTTCGAAAGCGAGAAAAGACACAAAATCTCAGCCGTCAACCATAATACAATGGGGCCACTGTTATTGGGACCCGGGGAATTGGGAAACCCAGAGAATTGGGATGAAATTCCAAGGAATGGAATTTTTCTATATAACTTACATCCCTGATCAGGACAAGGTCCCGGGCAAATCGGGACAATTTTTGTTAAGTGTTTTCTCAATTTCAGGGAAATTTCAAGAACGACTTTTCACATTTTTGCCCCAATACCTCACATCATACACATGCAAAAGATAGTCTGATATTAAGAGGCAATGAAACGAGCAAAGAAAATTGTCCTGACACTGATAAATCAAGAAGCTGTTTTGCCAACACCTTAAAAGACCCTCGCAAGGAATGACGGTCCTCTTGTTTCATGATGGAACTCTCCTTGTTTCACAATGCAGTCGGGTGAGCTAAGAAAATGAGCTCCACGGAGATGTAATGGAGGGGATGACAAAGCTGTAAAATGAAATCTTTTGTGTGCTGACATGTGCGATTGACAGGCTGGTTTCAACCGATTGGTCAGATGCATTTTTGTGACCAACAATTGCAAGGTTGTTAGGTCAACGAGGAGTTTCTGACCAGTGGTCAAAATGGATGTTAGAGGTGGAACTCAAGAGTTATTCAACCTCAACAGACCAATTTAAGTAATGACATATATTCACTGGCTCTCATACAATGATGACACTTCCATCGGACATTTATGCCAAAGAAATATGCAACACCCTGTAGTTGTACAGATTGGTCAAAACTGGGTTTACACAGAGGCCTGGCGAAGCAATCAAACTAAAATCACCGATTTCTTTACATGCTAAACCACAAAAGGGCAGAGAAGCTGGAATGAAAACAGAGCCCTTCATCCATGATGTGGCAGAAGGGCTCACCCAATATTGTACTCGGAGTTGAGAAAATTATCACAGTACCCGTACCCATGTATGTAGCATACTGGCATGCAGATATGTTGTTAAATATGGTAGGTTAAATGCAAAAAATAATGTCCGTAATTCACAAGGTGATACATGTGAAACCAGTAATTATAGTAATGAATGTAAGATAATTATAGTTTGTATTTTCCTAAGTGTATATTTAGTGTATACAGTGTTAAGCAGCTGGCTTATTACGTGAAGCCATGCAGTTTATGCCAATTTTGATTATTACTTTTACAAGTTTATGAAATTCTTGCCAAAATTTTTAAAAATATTTGTTTCAACGTGTTTTCTCAAAGATGTGAAAAATGACATGATTTACAAATTGAACTGTGTTGAATTTTACTTTGTTGATTGGTGTAATACATTATATAGCCTGATTATATAAATGTTTTTGCCATTTTTCATTGCTTAAGTTTGGCTGGATTACTTCAATCTCACCATTCCGACATGCCTATTCCTTACTTTTCTATTGTTTCAAAAAATATTGTTGTGTTCTTGTAGCTTGTGTGTAAACCAGATTAAATCTGATTCTAGCACTATACAGACTAACAATATTACCAATGTACATTGGATATAAGATTTCCGCTGTAGAGTTCTATAACTCTCAAATTTCCACCTAGAACCACAAAACTTCATGGGATCAATTTCAAATGGCAGAGGGACCACATGAACAATTATACAACAGACAGACATTTTCCAACACAATGTAGAAACAAACAACAACAAAAACACAACGTAAAGACCAACTCTACAACAAATAGCCACCCAATTTTTAGCCTACCATTCATTGAATAGACCCACTTCTCCTGACAACTTTTCAGCCTGGCATACAAAAGATATTTGTCTAAAGAACATGAAGGTGAGTTTGACTTTAAAATGGACAGTCAGACAAAAATCAAAAGCAGAAGGCATCTGATACGACAACCTCATCGCTTAAATTCAATGGAAAAAGTTTATTAAATTTTAATTAATTACGCATATATATAGGTATATCAGAAGGGACCATACATATTCCATTACATGTGTGAAAATACAAGTAACAAAGCAACAATCTTTTCAATTTTCATTCATACTTTTACCAAAATAATGCAAGCAATCACTTGCAGGAAGGCATCACTGAGAATGTATCAGAAATTCTAGAAATTGGACAACGGTTCATGTAGGCAGAGGGATAGGAGGTGTCTTTTTTCCTTTCAATTTCTCTCTTCATTGATGTTCCGGGGAATAAAGCTGCATACATTTTTTTTAAGAAACAAAAAAAACAAACAAGAACAACAACCAAACCAAACAGTTCCCTCCTCTCCCTCACCAAAATGGACCGACAGCTGTTTGTAGTTGTTGTTGTTGTTGTTGTTGTGGTTCACAGGGCTATAATGATTTTTGAAACATTATATTCATCATGTTAGTAATGAATTCTACACACTAAATAAAATGCAAAATTGTTTAAAACAACTGAGTTGAGGGTTCAGGACATTGGTTTTAAAACAATTCAAATCTACTCTGTTTTATGGATGTCTAAACGGCCAGTCCTATCTTATTGGTCTGAACTCTTGACTCCCACCCCACCCCGTAAGCTTAGGTCCTCACCTGACACTACAAGGCTAAGGTCCTCACCTGACACTACAAGGTTAAGGTCCTCACCTGACACTACAAGGCTAAGTTCCTCACCGGACACTACAAGGTTAAGGTCCTCACCTGAAACTACAAGGCTAAGGTCCTCACCTGACACTACAAGGCTAAGGTCCTCACGTGACACTACAAGGTTAAGGTCCTCACCTGACACTACAAGGCTAAGGTCCTCACCTGACACTACAAAGCTAAGGTCCTCACCTGACACTACAAGGACCCCATCAGCTTAGGTCCTCACCTGACACTACAAGGATCCCATCAGCTTAGGTCCTCACCTGATACTACAAGGATCCCATCAGCTTAGGTCCTCACCTGACACTACAAGGATCCCGTCAGCTTAGGTCCTCACCTGACACTAAAAGGATCCCGTCAGCTTAGGTCCTCACCTGACACTACAAGGATCCCGTAAGCTTAGGTCCTCACCTGACACTGTAAGGATCCTGTAAGCTTAGGTCCTCACCTGACACTGTAAGGATCCCGTA
The DNA here is from genome assembly GCA_028565895.1 of Goniobranchus geometricus. Classification (NCBI taxonomy): domain Eukaryota; kingdom Metazoa; phylum Mollusca; class Gastropoda; order Nudibranchia; family Chromodorididae; genus Goniobranchus; species Goniobranchus geometricus. Next base: position 10,079 of record JAOWAY010073330.1, read on the forward strand.
AGCTTAGGTCCTTACACTACAAGGATCCCGTCAGCTTAGGTCCTCACCTGACACTACAAGGATCCCGTAAGCTTAGGTCCTCACCTGACACTACAAGGATCCCGTCAGCTTAGGTCCTCACCTGACACTACAAGGCTAAGAGAACAAAGTATCAAGTTTTTGTTTGGAAAGGTGATTTGCCTGGTTTGCTCCTAAAATCTGCCAAACATAAGGGATGGCAGAACGGTTACTGCATTTAAGAGAGCCTTAAAAACACATCTTTTCACACTGTAGCGTATTTGTATGGCTGTTCACATATCACATATTTGTAAACTTGTCTTTTCGTGAAGCTCATTTGCTGCAAAGCTAATTTAGTTATCTTCAAATTGAGTCCATAATATAATAAGAATGTTTGTCTCTATCTGCATTTAGAGCCTGTACTTGTAGGGGTTAGACCCTCTAAAAAAGCAATTTATTGTTATTATTTATTATTTTATTACCTCAAGCAATCTTGCAGGAGAAGAGGCCTAGTAAGATCAAGGTACTTAACTCATCTTCTCATCAAAAAGCTTTTCAAAATTGGTCTCCCACTTAGTAAGAGTCAATCATAGGCAATGAATCTCAATATACACTGGCTTTTACTCTTCTCATATCATATATACACACATCCACTCTGGCATACATAAACAAACACATACACATACACTCACAAGCATTGTTCCCAGCTGGCAGCATGTAACACAACACGCTCATTTAAAAAGATCACGGAAAGACAGCCGGCAAGCCTAGAAGATTTTACCATTTTCAAAAGTTTACTATTTAGCTTGTGGAGTGGCATATATATACATGCTTAGGGAAAGTAGAGAGGACCTGGATGGCGTTTACGGCCTCCGTATACAAGTTCTATTAATTTAAAGGAGCAAAGACGGCAACAAGTGGGATCACTTGATGCGTTCATTTTAAAAAAGGTGTTTAGGAAGTCTCAATTGGACCGCACGTTCTGTGGTGGATTTATGTGATTGAAGAAAATTGATGGAAACTTAACCCATGGCCAAAGGTTCTTTAAGTAAAAAAAGTAATACATGTATCAGTTACGTGGCTGTATATAAAGATGCATGAACTTAAAGGCCATCTATTTGGAACTCTTCAACAAACGTCCAACATCTACTGCCAACAACCAGAACATGAAACCATCTTTTTTTGCGATCTCAGCGTTCTCTCACCTTCACGATAATGACATCAAATAAATGCAAAAGATACTTGGGACTATGCACGTTCTGTGGTGTCAAATTGTTCTCAAAGGTCTACAATTTGATTAGATACAACCAAGGAAAAAAAAAGAAACAAAAGAATCCCAGAAAACAACAAAATATTTGTTTTACTT